>CM039309.1:45422324-45673447 GCA_022316695.1 Camellia oleifera
CAGATTGGTTCCACACTATCTTCTGCGCGAGCGATTTATCGCTTTCTTAAAAACTGTCAAAAATGTTTTGCGCGGTCCTGCGAAGACATGTGTGGAATCGCTCTTGAGATTGTGCAGCCTAGGATCGCTCTCAGCCTCAACTCAACCCCTTTGCTTCCAGACCTTGAACTTGATTCAGAAGGTTCAACGGTCAACTACGATGTGAGGCCTGTGTGGCCAGATTTGAAGCAGCTCTCGAACAAGAGCACCAAAGTCAGGTCAAGAAGGTCAGACCTCATCAGAAGAAGCTTGCAAAGCTAGAACAGAAGCACCCCTCGAACTAGGGGCAAAAAATATCCGATGTGCTCGAAGAGCCAAAGGTGGATCTTTCTGCAAGTCAATACAACAGCCACTCTCCGGATACAAGGGCTTCAATCTCAAAACCATTTGGCATGGACTTGTTACACTTTTACCCTTTGAGAGGCTCGCTGGGCCGAACCCGGAAGGGCGACCCAGGCAAAAGTTAGAGCAAAGAAAAGAATGAAAAAGGAAAAAGAGAAAAATGCAAAGATACAAAAAATGCAAAAAAAGAAAAGAAAAGAAAAAAAAAAAAAGAAGAAAAATGAAGAAATGTGAAAAAGATGAAAAGAAAAAAAAGAATTGAAAAGAAAGAAGAACAAAGCTCGCAAGGTCGAAAACCTGCAACGGCGCCTTGGCAAAAGTTAGAGCCTGAAAAGGAGAGGTTAATACACGAGTGTACCTTAACCCCGAACTACGTAAGGCTTGATTCCCATCTTTGGGATACGTAGGCAACTTCATTCTGAAGTCCAGCCATAAAACACTTCAATTCGATTGTGTCCATGTAATGGTTTTGATCATCTGCCTTTCTGTATCTGAGAGTTCGGTTGTTCATCACTCTGAGGACTTATAGTGTGCTGCGGCGCCATCCAAACAAGGGGCAACTTTCCGTTGCCATTCAACGCGCCGCGGTGCCGTTCAAACAAGGGGCAACTTTCCGTTGCCATGCAGCCTCTTCAAGCAGGCAGTTTCCTTTGGATCTGAGGTTGTGCATCTCAAGAGTAGGTTCCGCGCTTGTTGAGCAGGGCCGTTTGCAAAAATAGTTTTGAGAATTTTTACTGAGGTGACTAATTCTCTCGAAAATTATCCATTTTTCCAAAACTGGACCTTTTCCCTGGACTCAAAAAGGAAAATTTTCAGTACTCATAGCCTGACTTGCATGATTTCAAATCAAAAATCGAACAAGCATGTTAATCTAACTCCCATTTTGGCCAAATTTTTTTAGAAAGCAAAAATAAAAATGGTCAAAATGATGAACTAGGGGCACAGTTGGTCAGGTTCTGTCTTTCCCCCTTTTCAACATACTTGCCAAGAAGGGCACTCTACCTGCCGGAAGAGGGCACAACGAAGCTAACAGCAAAAGGGCAGAAAGCTCTCACATCCTCCAAGCATATATCAAGCCAAGTGCGAAGCACGAACTGGAATGGGCCAAGATTCCACTCCATCATCTGGACGATCTGATCACGTCCAAACTCCCAGCAAAGCATCATCAATCGATGTCAGCTGCAGATTTGCTACACACCTGTTGTAGCAAACCCCTCTGTGGAGGAATTCATAGCTGTGAGCAGAAGAAGAAGATCTAGCTGAATGCTAGGGGCCTGAGCCCACAACTTGCTGTTTATCCATCAACCACCCAGGGGAGGGATGAAAAATGAGAGATTGAAGAATAGAGAGAGTGCGATGAAGAAAAAGTGAGAAAAGGGCTTTTTCAGAAAAACAGAGCTTGAGGGCCGAGTGATGTGAGAATCACAATAAGAAAGGATGGGAAACATACCCGGTGAAACAGGCTCCCTGTGCACGTCTGAGTGTCGTGTCTTTTCGTTTGTCTCATTTCATCCCGAGCGCTCTTGTTGTTTTTAGGTCGTTTACCTTTTGTTTTTCTGTGTTGAGTTGTTTTGTCTATGGTCAGTTGTAGGCTCAATACCCGGTTGAGAATCCTTTTCTCATTTCAAAAAAATAAAAATCGGTTTGTGCTCCGAGTGCCGTGCTGTTCTCCACATTTGTGCAAAACAGAATTTGTTCTTTCAGAAAAACCGCAGGGTTCAACCCAGGTCATGTGAGAACAGTGAAATCAGGACCTATCTGAAGCTATGGGTTTCGGGCTGCAAAGCAAAAGCAAAAGAGGAAAATGTCGGGCATCTAAGTTTGTTCCAACTTCAGTAAGTTTCGGGACTATATTCCGTGTGTACCTTTCAGGTCTTGCCAATGTTCCGAAGTATGAGTGTGCCTCTACCTCAAGCTCAAGATCAAGTCTACTTCAAGCCAGAATGGCGATCAGAAGTGTTCTCCCTGAGTACCATTCCCTGCCAGAGGCATCTTGGACGTGTTTGCGATGAGTTCCTAGGAGACCAACTGCGACGGTGGAAACTAGAGTTCGAATGGCCGTGGCCTAGAACAGCAAAGGTTCGGGATTTCCGAGACTAAGTCTGGTTTAAATACCCAGAGGCGTGTCCTCGGCTTGAAATCTGTATGGCAGCCCCATAGATTGAGATAGCATGTGTATGCGCCTCAGTTCTGGATACTGAACCAACCTAGTCTGTCACCCCGTTGGAGAATAGGGAAAGTTGTGAGTATGATCAGGAAAACAAGCGGCAGCCGTGGCTCCCACATGCAGATATTGTTACTTGTCAGCATTTCAGAACCTTTGTGCTGTGAGTTGAAGGTAAGTGTTCGAAGAGCACGAGGGGAGATCCCCGTCAGAGTAGAGCGGTTCACCGCCACTCGCCTCATGAGGTGCTTTCTAAAAGCGCCGCTTTGTCCATTTATTGCTTTCCGTTAGCATCATGCATTGTATTGCATTGTACTATCAAGTTTCTCTCTCATTTCACTTAGTGTATCAATCACGCCATGCTCATTACTCGCATTGTCATGCACACTTCACCTGCACTTGTTAGTGCACCTCAAATCAATCGCGCTATCTTGCGCACCTCAATCAATCGCGCTATCTTGCGCACCTCAAATCAATCGCGCTATCTTGCGCACCTCAAATCCAATCGCGCTATCTTGCGCACCTCAAATCAATCGCGCTATCTTGCGCACCTCAATCAATCGCGCTATCTTGCGCACCTCAAATACAATCGCGCTCATCTTGCGCACCTCAAATCATCGCGCTATCTTGCGCACCTCAAATCCATCGCGCTATCTTGCGCACCTCAAAATCATCGCGCTATCTTGCGCACCTCAAATCAATCGCGCTATCTTGCGCACCTCAAATCAATCGCGCTATCTTGCGCACCTCAAATCCATCGCGCTATCTTGCGCACCTCAAATCCATCGCGCTATCTTGCGCACCTCAATCAATCGCGCTATCTTGCGCACCTCAAATCAATCGCGCTATCTTGCGTACCTCAAATCAATCGCGCTATCTTGCGCACCTCAAATCAATCGCGCTATCTTGCGCACCTCAAATCCATCGCGCTATCTTGCGCCCCTCAAATCAATCGCGCTATTCTTGCGCCACCTCACCTGCACTCGTTAGTGCATGCATCGCGCTATCTTGCGCACCTTATTTGTATCACATTGCGATGCATCCATTCGCCGACATTGCGTGTGTCGCACTTTCGGAATCATAGGAGTCACATGGAATATATGTTGTTAGCATATTGTTCTTGTTGAATTTCTCTATTTTGCAGGCACGATATTGTATGTACGGTTCATTTGAGGCTGGTGCGACCAGACGAATCGCGCAGGTATTGTATCTTCTCCGTGTGAGACGCAATGAGAATTACATGATTCTCTGCATTCCTAACTGCATGAAATGTAGTTGTTTGCTTTGCATTCTTGCTTAAAAATGTTGCATCTATTTGTCAATACCTGCTTCATTACAGCTTGCCGCACTTGCATGATCATCTGGCTTCTTGCATATCATTCGCATTTTGCCCCCTTGCCTGAGGGCACGCCTGCGGGCACATATCTTTGTTTATCTTGTATGATTGTCTAAGTCTTCGGCCTTGTCAAAAATGGGTCGTCTCTGGGCTTTGACATTCACTCCCGTCATTGTTATGACTTCCGAGTTCTGTCAAAGAGGGGCAACTGTAGACACCCCATTTTTGACCGACCTTAAGACTCAGACGTCACCGATTGAGCGCTCGGTGATGTTGCATACTGTGCTCGTTCAGAAGTCTCAGAGTTGCGGCCGCGCGCCCTGCCTCCGGGCTACCGAACCCTCTTTCGTGCCTTGTCTCGGTTTGCGAACCAGACTCGGTTTTCTCTGTTTTCTTTCCTGAGGGAAGGGAGTGGTCCTGTAGGCTATCTCCCGGTGGCCGTGAACCACATTTCGTGGCCGTAGGCCATTTTGCCCATTTCGGAGCCCGGTTCCCGGTTTTCGGGATCGTCAGGCCGTGTGCCTCGGCTCGGGACCGCCCAACCACCTCCGAGTTCTCCGGTTTTTGGTTTGCACCTCTTTTTTATAGTTCCGAGGAACACTGGGGCCCCTGATGCCCACTTCGCAGCCGAACACCACTTCCGGTGCCCGGCAGCCCATTTTCGGGACCCCGAACTGCGCAGTTTTGGTCCCGAGCATTCATTTCGCATCGATGTCTGTTCATTTTTGGCAGACACCTCTGTTTGGTCCTTCCAAGGGACACTGGGGTCTCAGAAACCCACTTCGCAGCCGAACACCACTTCCGGTGCCCGGCAGCCCATTTTCGGGATCCCGAACCACGCGGTTTTGGCCCCGAGCATTCATTTTGCATCGATGTCTGTTCATTTTTGGCAGACACCTCTGTTTGGTCCTTCCGAGGGACACTGGGGTCTCTGAAACCCACTTCGCAGCCGAACACCACTTCCGGTGCCCGGCAGCCCATTTTCGGGATCCCGAACCACGCGGTTTTGGCCCCGAGCATTCATTTTGCATCGATGTCTGTTCATTTTTGGCAGACACCTCTGTTTAGTCCTTTCGAGGGACACTGGGGTCTCAGAAACCCACTTCGCAGCCGAACACCACTTCCGGTGCCCGGCAGCCCATTTTTGGGACCCCAAACTGCGCGGTTTTGGTCCCGAGCTTTCATTTCGCATCCGTTTTCTCCGGTTTTTGGCGGAGACCTCTATTTTATCGTTCTGAGGAACACTGGGGTCTCAGAAACCCACTTCGCAGCCGAACACCACTTCCGGTGCCCGGCAGCCCATTTTCGGGACCCCGAACCGCGCGGTTTTGGTCCCCGAGCATTCATTTCGCATCCGTTTTCTTTGGTTTTTGGCAGAGACCTCTGTTTAGTCCTTCCGAGGGACACTGGGGTCTCTGATACCCACTTCGCAACCGAACACCACTTCCGGTGCCCGGCAGCCCATTTTCGGGACCCCGCGCGGTTTTGGTCCCCGAGCTTTCGTTTTGCATTAGTTTTTGTTCAATTTTGGCAGGTACCTCTGTTTCATCATTCCGAGGAACACTGCGGTCTCAGATGCCCACTTCGTGGCCAAACAAAATCTTTTTTTTTTCGCCCTCAAAATATCTAGATATTTTGTTGCACTTTAGATATTTTGGATACACTTTAGATATTTTTGGTGCATTCTTGCTCTATAAAGGGACGGTTTTGGCTTCATCAAAGGGGGTTGGAGAATTGTTAGACATTTTTGAGAGGGAGAGACACCATTTTCTCTCCATTTCCCATAGCTCCAAATTTCTTCAAGTCTTGCATTATTTCTTCACCAACACCAAGCCTCACCATCTCCACTACCATTCCAGCAGCAAGGAAGGGTTTTTTCAGAGGTCAAGAAGCTACAAATTCAAGTCAAGAAGCAAAGAAAGAAAGGGCTTCAAGGGTAAGTCTCCAAATCCAACTTTTGTAGTATAATCTTGAGTCAAATTTTTACCCTATTTCCTTTTGTTTTTGGGGCTCCGACCCCTACTGGTTTTAGGCTTATTTTGAGCCCCTCTACAACTTTGTAGAAGGGCTCAACTTCATTTGGTGTCTCCATGATACACTTCCTTCAATATCCATCTTGTATGTCGCCAATTTGCATGCTAGTTTTGGCCTATTTGCATTTGTTTTTGGGGCTCCGACCCCTACTGGTTTTGTGCTTATTTTGAGCCCCTCTACAACATTATAGAAGGGCTCAACTTCATTTGGCCATTCTATATACCACCTATCTTGGAAATTCACTTTAGGCCCTAATTCTTGCATGCTTTGTTAGGCTTACTTGGCTCCGGATTTCAGCCTTCATCAGGCTTAGAAATAGCCTTGTTTTTGTCTCCTTTTCATGTTATGTTGAGGGCCTTAAGCCATTTGGTGTATATTTTGGTACTTCCTTTGAAATCCATCAAATTTACCGTAAAATTGCATGTTTGTTTAGGCCATTCTAGCTTCTGTTTCTGGCCTTCATCAGGCTTAGAAAGTGTCTTTTTTTGGTCTTTTCTTCAAGTTTTATTAAGGGTCTTAAGCTATTTGGTCATTTCTTGTGGTACCTCTCTTTATAACCTCTTTTGGGCTCCATTTTGCATAGAATTTATAGCATGTTTATGTTCCGTTTTTGGGGCTTCCATCTTCTGAAAATGTGCTTATTTTTAGGCCCTCTTCAATTTTGTAGAAGCATGTTTGTTCATTTGGGGTTTGTATATATCACTTGTCTCAATACCCCTTATTTCCCCCATTTTTGCAAACTATTGTTGCCATACTTGTGATCATAATTTGGCCTTGTTCTGTACTGAAAAATGCTATTTTTGGGGACTGTCTTGCCACTGGTTTTGCTGCCATGTGCTGATTTTGCATGTTTAGTATGGCTATAGGCCGTTTCGGGTGCCTAATTTCACATTTCGGGATGATTGCATGCTTCGGTTGTTATTTCGTGTCATTTCGGGGCTGTTTTCCCCTTCATTTAGTAGCCGAAATATGGTTTGCATGCTTGCATATCATTTCCCATGTCATTTTATGCCTTAATGCATTGCCTCGGTTTGCGTGCCCGTGGGCACGCACTTCGAGGCGCTCCGTTTTCATTCATCGGCATCCCATGTGAGTGTGGCTGAGGCCCTCTCATGTTGGTATAAGCCCAATCTACATTTTCCATGTCATGGCATTGTGTATATCAACGCCTCGGTTTGCGTGCCCGAGTGCACGCATTTCGAGGCAGCTCATTTTATCCGACGGCAGCCTATGTGACTGTGGTTGAGGCCCTCTCATGTTGGCGTAAGCCCAATTTGCATTTTCATGCTTGTATGCCATTGCCTCGGTTTGCGTGCCCGTGTGCACGCATTTCGAGGCACTTCTTTTTTTATCCGACGGCCTCCTATGTGAGTGAGCTGAGGCTCTCCCATGTTGGTGTAAGCCCATCGCGGCATTCCGTGTGCCATTTCATCCCATTCCATCATCGCCTCGGTTTGCGTGCCTGTGGGCACGCGTTTCGAGGCACTTCGGTTTTATCCGATTTGCATTTCACATCATCGCCTCGGTTTGCGTGCCCATGTGCACGCATTTCGAGGCACTTCGGTTTTATCCGATTTGCATTTCACATCATCGCCTCGGTTTGCGTGCCCGTGTGCGCGCATTTCGAGGCACTTCGATTTTATCCGATTTGCACTTCATATCATCGCCTCGGTTTGCGTGCCCGTGTGCACGCATTTCGAGGCACTTCGGTTTTACCCGATTTGCATTTCATATCATCGCCTCGATTTGCGTGCCCGTATACACGCTTTTCGAGGCGTCTCATTTTCATCTCATTTTCATAGCATTGAGCATGCTAGGTTGTATATTAGTTGCATTTCATGCATATCATGCATATCGCACGGGAAACGAGGTACATTCCGTACTCCGATTCCTCTACATTCATCCCTACATTGAATTGTGCAATTCGGCTCCTCGGCCATCATGCATCGATATGCGTGATTGGTGGCACGAGGATCGAGGCATGCATATATTTGTGAAATACACTGCTGTGCCCTTTTCCTGCTCTCCGTTGCAGCAAAATTCAGAGTTTAGCAACTTTCGGAGTCGGACGGGCATTTCAAGAAATATTGCCAACAGAGGCTAATCGGGGCATCCCAGTGAATTTCCGCGCCAGACAGCCCAACAGGCAGCATCTATCAGAAGCAAGGCAGTCCCTGGCTTGCACGCCAGTTTTACCGCTTTTATTAATTAATTTGTCAATTAATTAGAAATTTGTATATCTATTTCCGGACTGTATATTCTTTTATTCGGACTGTATATTTATTCGGACCCTCTGCGCGAGGGCATAAATGTAATAAGGGTGGGTGAGTGTGATGTATGTCTTCCAACCCCCATTTCTTTCTCCCTTTTATTTACCCGCTTTGAATGGTTAGATATAGGGCATATTTCAATTAGCATACAGCATGATAGCATGTTTGCATTCATTCATCTGTTTTGCATGCACCGGGCTCGGCGCATCATACAAACTGCATTGTATTTCAATTCTAAAGTTGAATACATGTTAGCTGTTGCATTCCATGTGCCATGTTTAGAATAGCCGAGCCTGCTGTAGTTTGCATTTTTGCGTGTGTTGCATTAGGCATTTCAGCATATTTAGGATTCATGCATGATTTCTAATCGTTTTTCTGTTTTGGCTTGGAGTACTCGGTAAGTTTTATGCTTTAGCATCCTTGCATGCGTGTGAGTGTTGCCATGATAGCATGCTTGCCATGAGGCTAACTGCTTATGTGATATAACTGCCTTGAATGCCTGTGGGTGGAGGTTGAGTTATCTGAATTGGAGCAATTCATCGATTGTTTGTTAAGCCCACTAGACTGTGGCAAAATCTGTATTTTAAGCCTACCTGCGGGTAGCAAACCATCTTTCACAAACAAACATGAAATGTTTTGTTCCAATTCAGACGGCCCAGTCTATACTTGTTTGCTGCGAGCATCACATAGTAATCCTAGGCTAATAATCGGAATAAGAGCATACAATGTTTTCAAAATCAGATATCATGGTTAGTAGAGGCCGGTCTTTGACCGGGCGAGAGGGGGTGCTCACGATGTGACCTTCCCTAATCGTACCCAAGTTCCCGAGCCAACTTTGGTGATGACGGACACGTGGCCTTTTGGCACCGAGTCAGGGTTTCCTAAATTTCCCATTTTAAAAATATTTAGGTGGCGACTCTGTTATCTGGCAAAGCAGTCCATGTTTGGCACTTCTTTCAAAAAAATCTGTTTTCCTTCAAAACGATTTGCCGGATTTGGACTCTTTGGTTCAAGATTGAGAACCGCAACAAAATCGAGTCCGAGCTGTAGCGAGGTCCCCCGCGGGCGTTGTTACAGTTTCTGGCGACTCTGCTGGGGAGTTAGAGAACTTGACTCGAACTCATGATATCTGCTTTTGACTACATCTGTGTGTTTCTTTGCATTGCATTTGCATTGGTGCGCCTAGGACACCGTGTTTGCCATCTGCTATTCCTGAGCGGTTTGCCGGAGGCTTGTCTTGTCAAGGCATGTCCATAAGGCTGATCGGTTACGGGCTCTGCCAGTATGGGAACACAAACCCCGGTTTTACCGGGGCACCCTTTTTGACCATTCGACCTAGTGCATATTCGGATCCATAGTGACCATTCCAAACTAGGACAGGTTGCTTACCCGTTTATAGGTTGTTTGAAGCCGCTGCGTGCGTAGTGAACCCCTAGTTCCTGACGAAATAGGACAGGGAAACCCTACCCCAACATAGGGGTGTTTTGGCTCTCACTTATCTGTTATGTGCTTGTTAGAGTGTGCCTCTACAGGGAATGCATGTATCAGTTTATGAGTTTGAGCATCAGGCCTGCGGGCACCAATTCAGTATTTTGGGTATCAGGCCTGCGGGCATCAGTATTTGGTGGAATCAGTTTTACCTGAGGGTATCAGCTTACAGGCAGAATTTTGGGGCAGAATTCAGGAGAGGGCACACTCATTCAACTATGCTCACATCTGTTCAGGTGAAATCAGGCTAAGATGCTGTCTGTTTTCTCTTTTTGCTAGGTAGTTTTGGAACCATAGCTTCAGAAGGCTTCAATATCCCCCGGGTACACCGAACTTGTGTTGATAGACTTTGTTGGGTCAGAGATTCAGTTCAAGGACAATCAGTGTTGCTTTACCAGAGGCAGGGTAAAAAGACCAGTCAGGCACAGATCACCAGTTCAGCAGTTACCAGATCAGTGGCCCTTATCCACCCCACCAGTAAACAGTCAGGCTGAGGTCTCAGTTTTTACTGCAGGGATAGACATACCAGTCAGTTGGATGGATCAGCAGAACACGTCAGGGTTAGAGGCAATGATGCTTCAAATGCAGGAAAGTATGAAAGTCATGCAGCAAGATGCTGTCCGCCAAGCTGAATTTGTCAAGCAACAGGCCGTGGTCATAGCCCAACAGACAGAAACAATTGCCAGGTTAGAGCAGCAAACTGGAGTATCTACTTCACACCAGGCTCCTCCCCCACCAAGAGTTCCCATACTCGGGGAGGCAACCCACGTCCAGGATGATACGGACATTCCAGGCAGGCCAGCTCTGCCCCTGGTTCTACCCCAGCTATCTAAAACACCCACCAACCTACCAGACCCCCCCTCTAAATTCAAGACGGACCCCACAGCATTGAAAGTGAGCAAGCTTGAGGAATTGTTCAAAAAGTCTCAAGGGGCCCATTCTATTCCTGACATAGAGGACGGTTTTACCAACTCAGTGGTGACATTACCGGATCGGTTCAAGATGCCACATATCGATCGATTCGATGGCTCTGAAGACCCAATGGTGCACCTCCAATTGTTTTCTGATATCCTGAGACCAATGGGTTTGACCACAGCCCAGAAACTATCACTATTCGGCCGAACCCTGTCCGGGATAGCCGTAACCTGGTATGCAAAATTGGAGAGCTCTGTGAAACAGAACTGGGAAGAGCTGGCTGAGGCCTTTGTTGCTCAATACTCCTATAACACACAGATCGAGGTCACAATTCGTGATCTCGAAGTCACCCGCCAAGAACCAAAGGAGGGTTTCTCAGAGTTCGTGACGAGATGGAGAGCAAAAGCCTCAATGATGACCACTAGGCCCACTGACAAAGATCAGATTCGGATGATTGTGCGCAATCTCCAGCCCAAGCTTATGCAGAAGATGATTGTAGTTCCCTTCCCCACCTTCGCAGATCTACATGAGATGGGGGTTCAGATCGAGGATGCCATCAGACAAGGGATCTTCGCAGAAGATAATGAGCCTTTGAGGAGGAATGTTGCTCGCAGTTCCAATGCTACTACTGATGGTAGCACAGCTGCGAAATGCTCAGAAGTAGACACTATCACCACCTCCCTCAATGACCAAAAACCAACCACTTCAGCTCGGCCTCAAGCCCGAAAATTCCATCCTCTTTACATGAGTCTTTCCCAAGCTTTGAAAAAGCTGCAAGAAGAAGGGCACCTAGAACTCCTAGAACCCCAACCCCTTCCAAACCCTCTTCCACCAAGATACGACCCAGCTAAATACTGTGCCTACCATCAACAGCACGGTCATGATACGAACCGTTGCATCCACCTCCGTCATAAGATTCAGGATCTTATTGATGAAGAGGCCCTAGCTCCACCAAAAGGACCTCAGGTTAGTACCGACCCGTCACCCCTACATCTCAACCTCATCCATATACTGCCATCCACCTTCGACCCCAGCATATACATCACCCCGGCCCATCTACCCAAGCCTGAGGTGTTCATTCCAGAAAGCATGGACTTATGCATGATGGGTGCACCTGAGCCCCAATCATCTCAAACCCGAGAACCTACTACTTCCGAGTTGATGGGAATGATAAAGATCTTCAAAGAACTGTGACCGATCTGGCCTCCGGGACGTTGGCTCCATCATTGACCACACCACATACTGGGAATTTCATGTCAAAAGGCTCCCCAGCCTTGGGGCGGGCTACATCTGAGGAAGGCCAATCCCGTGGCAAAGAGGAAGCAAGTGGAAAGAACAAGGCAGGGGCAGGCATTGATCCCCATGAGCATCTTCTGTTGGCTGTTGAGGCTTTGAAAGCCGAGGGACTGAACAAAGAGCAAGTGCTCGCAGTTGTTGCAAAAACTGTGGACGGCATTTTCGCCACTCAAGTTGGGGGCAGTTTGAATCAAGGGGCAAGCCGGGAGAAGGGCCGTCATACCAGATACGATCCTGTTAGCTCTAATCCTCAACTCAGAAGAGATCAGCAAACCAGGCCAGCACCTGCCAACCCTTTTGCTGGTACGCCCGGTAAAAATCCACAAACCCAGAGGTACCAACCCCGAGGTCGGAGGGTCTTTCATGCCCTCCACATGCCTTTGTCCAAAGCTTTCCAAATCCTTGTAGGACAAGGCCATCTCAAACCCCTTGAGCCTCGGCCTCTCCTGAACCCTCTTCCGGCTACACATGATGCTACCCAGTATTGCGCGTACCATCAGCAAACTGGCCATACTACCGACGACTGCTTCCGTCTTCGCCATGAAGTACAGGATCTATTTGACAACGGGGTTGTCCTCCTGCCAAGCTCTGCAAAGTCTATCGGCACAGGATCGGCGAACCTAAGGGATAATGTGATGTGATCGGGGGATGAACCACCTGCGGGCAGCACTCAGTTTACTCCAGACGTGGGAATGACACGCACTGTTTTGAGCAGTATGCAAATACCAGTTTTTGTGCTTTCTGACTTGGGTATTGGGTCAGTTTTTGCTACTTTGTTTTGAGTCTGTCCTTTTGTTTTGAGTCAGTCTCTTTTATTTTGGGTCTGTCTTGTTGTGTCGAGTCAGTCCTGTTGTATAGGAGTCAGATGATTCCGTGGGGGGTATTACCTCGGACATCACTGTTTTGTTTTCTGTTTGTCCTTTTGCTTTGTTTTGAGTCTGTTTCTGCCAGGGAGCCAGTAATGCCAACAGATTTGAATCAAACAGCAGTGATTTCCACGCTCTCGCATTTGCTTCTGCCGTGTGCTAGTTGTGTCGGGATTTGAATGAAATGGCAGTGCATTCCACCTGCTCTCCTGTGCCCTGAAGTCATTGTAACGACCTAAGTTTTTCAAAAACTTTTTGAACACTGCAGTGAAAACAAAGAGGAAGGAATTCCTCGGGTTTTGCAAAAATTGATCAACTTGAGAGAAAGAAAGGCGTGCTAAGCCCTTAATGAATGAAATCATGCTTGTTAGCGTGAGTACTGAGAAGGATCCTGGCTTGATCCAGATTGGTTCCACACTATCTTCTGCGCGAGCGATTTATCGCTTTCTTAAAAACTGTCAAAAATGTTTTGCGCGGTCCTGCGAAGACATGTGTGGAATCGCTCTTGAGATTGTGCAGCCTAGGATCGCTCTCAGCCTCAAGACTCAACCCCTTTTGCTTCCAGACCTTGAACTTGATTCAGAAGGTTCAACGGTCAACTACGATGTGAGGCCTGTGTGGCCAGATTTGAAGCAGCTCTCGAACAAGAAGCACCAAAGTCAGGTCAAGAAGGTCAGACCTCATCAGAAGAAGCTTGCAAAGCTAGAACAGAAGCACCCCTCGAACTAGGGGCAAAAAATATCCGATGTGCTCGAAGAGCCAAAGGTGGATCTTTCTGCAAGTCAATACAACAGCCACTCTCCGGGATACAAAGGGCTTCAATCTCAAAACCATTTGGCATGGACTTGTTACACTTTTACCCTTTGAGAGGCTCGCTGGGCCGAAGACCCGGAAGGGCGACCCAGGCAAAAGTTAGAGCAAAGAAAAGAATGAAAAAGGAAAAAAAGAGAAAAAATGCAAAGATACAAAAAATGCAAAAAGAAAAGAAAAGAAAAGAAAAAAAAAAAGAAGAAGAAAAATGAAGAAAATGATGAAAAAAGATGAAAAGAAAAAAAAGAATTGAAAAGAAAAGAAGAACAAAGCTCGCAAGGTCGAAAACCTGCAACGGGCGCCTTGGCAAAAGTTAGAGCCTGAAAAGGAGAGGTTAATACACGAGTGTACCTTAACCCCGAACTACGTAAGGCTTGATTCCCATCTTTGGGATACGTAGGCAACTTCATTCTGAAGTCCAGCCATAAAACACTTCAAATTCGATTGTGTCCATGTAATGGTTTTGATCATCTTTGCCTTTTCTGTATCTGAGAGTTCGGTTGTCATCATCACTCTGAGGGTTAATTATAGTGTGCTGCGGCGCCATCCAAACAAGGGGCAACTTTCCGTTGCCATTCAACGCGCCGCGGTGCCGTTCAAACAAGGGGCAACTTTCCGTTGCCATGCAGCTCTCTTCAAGTACGAGGCAGTTGTCCTTTGGATCCGAGGTTGTGCATCTCAAGAGTAGGTTCCGCGCTTGTTGAGCAGGGGCCGTTTGCAAAAATAGTTTTTGAGAATTTTTACCGAGGTTGACTAATTCTCTCGAAAATTATCCTATTTTTCCAAAACTGGACCTTTTCCCTGGACTCAAAAAAGGAAAATTTTCAGTACTCATAGCCTGACTTGCATGATTTCAAATCAAAAATCGAACAAGCATGTTAATCTAACTCCCATTTTGGCCAAATTTTTTTTAGAAAGCAAAAATAAAAAATGGTCAAAATGATGAACTAGGGGCACAGTTGGGTCAGGAGTTCTGTCTTTCCCCCTTTATCAACATACTTGCCAAGAAGGGCGCTCTACCTGCCGGAAGAGGGCACAACGGAAGCTAACAGCAAAAGGGCAGAAAGCTCTCACATCCTCCAAGCAATGAGGTATCAAGCCAAGTGCGAAGCACGAACTGGAATGGGCCAAGACATTCCACTCCATCATCTGGACGGATCTGATCACGTCCAAACTCCTCAGCAAAGCATCATCAATCGATGTCAGCTACAGATTTGCTACACATCCTGTTGTAGCATAACCCCTCTGTGAGAGGAATTCATTAGCTGTGAGCAGAAGAAGAAGGATCTAGCTGAATGCTAGGGGCCTGAGCCCACAACTTGCTGTTTATCCATTAACCACCCAGGGGAGGGATGAAAAATGAGAGATTGAAGAATAGAGAGAGGTGCGATGAGAGAAAAAGTGAGAAAAGGGCTTTTTCAGAAAAACAGAGCTTGAGGGCCGAGTGATGTGAGAATCACAGATAAGAAAGGATGGGAAACATACCCGGTGAAACAGGCTCCCTGTGCACGTCTGAGTGTCGTGTCTTTTCGTTTGTCTCATTTCATCCCGAGCGCGTCTTGTTGTTTTTAGGTCGTTTACCTTTTGTTTTTCTGTGTTGAGTTGTTTTGTCTATGGTCAGTTGTAGGCTCAATACCCGGTTGAGAATCCTTTTCTCATTTTCAAAAAAATAAAAATCATTTTGTGCTCCGAGTGCCGTGCCGTTCTCTACATTTGTGCAAAATAGAATTTGTTATTTCATAAAACTGCAGGGTTCAACCCAGCTCATGTGAGAATAGTGAAACCAGGACCTATCTGAAGCTATGAGTTTCGGGCTGCAAAACAAAAGCAAAAGAGGAAACTGTCGGGCATCTGAGTTTGTTCTAACTTCAGTAAGTTCCGAGATTGCATCCCGTGTGTACCTCTTCAGGTCTTGCCAATGCTCTGAAGTATGAGTGTGCTTCTACCTCAAGCTCAAGATCAAGTCAGCCTCAAGTCAGAATGGCGATCAGGAGTGCTCTCCCTGAGTACCAGCCCCTGCTAGAGGCATCTTGGCCGTGTTTGCGATGAGTTCCTAGGAGACCAACTGCGACGGTGGAAACTAGAGTTCGAATGGCCGTGGCCTAGAACGCAAAGGTTCGGGATTTCCGAGACGAAAGTCTGGTTTAAATACCCAGAGGTGTGCCCTCGGCTTGAAATCTGTATGGCAGCCCCATAGATTGAGATAGCATGTGTATGCGCCTCAGTTCTGGATACTGAACCAACCTAGTCTGTCACCCCGTTGGAGAATAGGGAAAGTTGTGAGTATGATCAGGAAAACAAGCGGCAGCCGTGGCTCCCACATGCAGATATTGTTACTTGTCAGCATTTCAGAACCTTTGTGCTGTGAGTTGAAGGTAAGTGTTCGAAGAGCACGAGGGGAGATCCCCGTCAGAGTAGAGCGGTTCACCGCCACTCGCCTCATGAGGTGCTTTCTAAAAGCGCCGCTTTGTCCATTTATTGCTTTCCGTTAGCATCATGCATTGTATTGCATTGTACCTATCAAGTTTCTCTCTCATTTCACTTAGTGTATCAATCACGCCATGCTCATTACTCGCATTGTCATGCACACTTCACCTGCACTTGTTAGTGCACCTCAAATCAATCGCGCTATCTTGCGCACCTCAAATCAATCGCGCTATCTTGCGCACCTCAAATCCATCGCGCTATCTTGCGCACCTCAAATCCATCGCGCTATCTTGCGCACCTCAAATCAATCGCGCTATCTTGCGCACCTCAAATCAATCGCGCTATCTTGCGCACCTCAAATCAATCGCGCTATCTTGCGCACCTCAAATCCATCGCGCTATCTTGCGCACCTCAAATCCATCGCGCTATCTTGCGCACCTCAAATCCATCGCGCTATCTTGCGCACCTCAAATCAATCGCGCTATCTTGCGCACCTCAAATCAATCGCGCTATCTTGCGTACCTCAAATCAATCGCGCTATCTTGCGCACCTCAAATCAATCGCGCTATCTTGCGCACCTCAAATCAATCGCGCTATCTTGCGCACCTCAAATCAATCGCGCTATCTTGCGCACCTCAAATCAATCGCGCTATCTTGCGCACCTCAAATCAATCGCGCTATCTTGCGCACCTCACCTGCACTCGTTAGTGCATTGCATCGCGCTATCTTGCGCACCTTATTTGTATCACATTGCGATGCATCCATTCGCCGACATTGCGTGTGTCGCACTTTCGGAATCATAGGAGTCACATGGAATATATGTTGTTAGCATATTGTTCTTGTTGAATTGCTCTATTTTGCAGGCACGATATTGTATGTACGGTTCATTTGAGGCTGGTGCGACCAGACGAATCGCGCAGGTATTGTATCTTCTCCGTGTGAGACGCAATGAGAATTACATGATTCTCTGCATTCCTAACTGCATGAAATGTAGTTGTTTGCTTTGCATTCTTGCTTAAAAATGTTGCATCTATTTGTCAATACCTGCTTCATTACAGCTTGCCGCACTTGCATGATCATCTGGCTTCTTGCATATCATTTGCATTTTGCCCCCTTGCCTGAGGGCACGCCTGCGGGCACATATCTTTGTTTATCTTGTATGATTGTCTAAGTCTTCGGCCTTGTCAAAAATGGGTCGTCTCTGGGCTTTGACATTCACTCCCGTCAATGTTATGACTTCCGAGTTCTGTCAAAGAGGGGCAACTGTAGACACCCCATTTTTGACCGACCTTAAGACTCAGACGTCACCGATTGAGCGCTCGGTGATGTTGCATACTGTGCTCGTTCAGAAGTCTCAGAGTTGCGGCCGCGCGCCCTGCCTCCGGGCTACCGAACCCTCTTTCGTGCCTTGTCTCGGTTTGCGAACCAGACTCGATTTTCTCTGTTTTCTTTCCTGAGGGAAGGGAGTGGTCCTGTAGGCTATCTCCCGGTGGCCGTGAACCACATTTCGTGGCCGTAGGCCATTTTGCCCATTTCGGAGCCCGGTTCCCGGTTTTCGGGATCGTCAGGCCGTGTGCCTCGGCTCGGGACCGCCCAACCACCTCCGAGTTCTCCGGTTTTTGGTTTGCACCTCTTTTTTATAGTTCCGAGGAACACTGGGGCCCCTGATGCCCACTTCGCAGCCGAACACCACTTCCGGTGCCCGGCAGCCCATTTTCGGGACCCCGAACTGCGCAGTTTTGGTCCCGAGCATTCATTTCGCATCGATGTCTGTTCATTTTTGGCAGACACCTCTGTTTGGTCCTTCCAAGGGACACTGGGGTCTCAGAAACCCACTTCGCAGCCGAACACCACTTCCGGTGCCCGGCAGCCCATTTTCGGGATCCCGAACCACGCGGTTTTGGCCCCGAGCATTCATTTTGCATCGATGTCTGTTCATTTTTGGCAGACACCTCTGTTTGGTCCTTCCGAGGGACACTGGGGTCTCTGAAACCCACTTCGCAGCCGAACACCACTTCCGGTGCCCGGCAGCCCATTTTCGGGATCCCGAACCACGCGGTTTTGGCCCCGAGCATTCATTTTGCATCGATGTCTGTTCATTTTTGGCAGACACCTCTGTTTAGTCCTTCCGAGGGACACTGGGGTCTCAGAAACCCACTTCGCAGCCGAACACCACTTCCGGTGCCCGGCAGCCCATTTTCGGGACCCCAAACTGCGCGGTTTTGGTCCCGAGCTTTCATTTCGCATCCGTTTTCTCCGGTTTTTGGCGGAGACCTCTATTTTATCGTTCTGAGGAACACTGGGGTCTCAGAAACCCACTTCGCAGCCGAACACCACTTCCGGTGCCCGGCAGCCCATTTTCGGGACCCCGAACCGCGCGGTTTTGGTCCCCGAGCATTCATTTCGCATCCGTTTTCTTTGGTTTTTGGCAGAGACCTCTGTTTAGTCCTTCCGAGGGACACTGGGGTCTCTGATACCCACTTCGCAGCCGAACACCACTTCCGGTGCCCGGCAGCCCATTTTCGGGACCCCGCGCGGTTTTGGTCCCCGAGCTTTCGTTTTGCATTAGTTTTTGTTCAATTTTGGCAGGTACCTCTGTTTCATCATTCCGAGGAACACTGCGGTCTCAGATGCCCACTTCGTGGCCGAACAAAATCTTTTTTTTTCGCCCTCAAAATATCTAGATATTTTGTTGCACTTTAGATATTTTGGATACACTTTAGATATTTTTGGTGCATTCTTGCTCTATAAAGGGACGGTTTTGGCTTCATCAAAGGGGGTTGGAGAATTGTTAGACATTTTTGAGAGGGAGAGACACCATTTTCTCTCCATTTCCCATAGCTCCAAATTTCTTCAAGTCTTGCATTATTTCTTCACCAACACCAAGCCTCACCATCTCCACTACCATTCCAGCAGCAAGGAAGGGTTTTTTCAGAGGTCAAGAAGCTACAAATTCAAGTCAAGAAGCAAAGAAAGAAAGGGCTTCAAGGGTAAGTCTCCAAATCCAACTTTTGTAGTATAATCTTGAGTCAAATTTTTACCCTATTTCCTTTTGTTTTTGGGGCTCCGACCCCTACTGGTTTTAGGCTTATTTTGAGCCCCTCTACAACTTTGTAGAAGGGCTCAACTTCATTTGGTGTCTCCATGATACACTTCCTTCAATATCCATCTTGTATGTCGCCAATTTGCATGCTAGTTTTGGCCTATTTGCATTTGTTTTTGGGGCTCCGACCCCTACTGGTTTTGTGCTTATTTTGAGCCCCTCTACAACATTATAGAAGGGCTCAACTTCATTTGGCCATTCTATATACCACCTATCTTGGAAATTCACTTTAGGCCCTAATTCTTGCATGCTTTGTTAGGCTTACTTGGCTCCGGATTTCAGCCTTCATCAGGCTTAGAAATAGCCTTGTTTTTGTCTCCTTTTCATGTTATGTTGAGGGCCTTAAGCCATTTGGTGTATATTTTGGTACTTCCTTTGAAATCCATCAAATTTACCGTAAAATTGCATGTTTGTTTAGGCCATTCTAGCTTCTGTTTCTGGCCTTCATCAGGCTTAGAAAGTGTCTTTTTTTGGTCTTTTCTTCAAGTTTTATTAAGGGTCTTAAGCTATTTGGTCATTTCTTGTGGTACCTCTCTTTATAACCTCTTTTGGGCTCCATTTTGCATAGAATTTATAGCATGTTTATGTTCCGTTTTTGGGGCTTCCATCTTCTGAAAATGTGCTTATTTTTAGGCCCTCTTCAATTTTGTAGAAGCATGTTTGTTCATTTGGGGTTTGTATATATCACTTGTCTCAATACCCCTTATTTCCCCCATTTTTGCAAACTATTGTTGCCATACTTGTGATCATAATTTGGCCTTGTTCTGTACTGAAAAATGCTATTTTTGGGGACTGTCTTGCCACTGGTTTTGCTGCCATGTGCTGATTTTGCATGTTTAGTATGGCTATAGGCCGTTTCGGGTGCCTAATTTCACATTTCGGGATGATTGCATGCTTCGGTTGTTATTTCGTGTCATTTCGGGGCTGTTTTCCCCTTCATTTAGTAGCCGAAATATGGTTTTCATGCTTGCATATCATTTCCCATGTCATTTTATGCCTTAATGCATTGCCTCGGTTTGCGTGCCCGTGGGCATGCACTTCGAGGCGCTCCGTTTTCATTCATCGGCATCCCATGTGAGTGTGGCTGAGGCCCTCTCATGTTGGTATAAGCCCAATCTACATTTTCCATGTCATGGCATTGTGTATATCAACGCCTCGGTTTGCGTGCCCGAGTGCACGCATTTCGAGGCAGCTCATTTTATCCGACGGCAGCCTATGTGACTGTGGTTGAGGCCCTCTCATGTTGGCGTAAGCCCAATTTGCATTTTCATGCTTGTATGCCATTGCCTCGGTTTGCGTGCCCGTGTGCACGCATTTCGAGGCACTTCTTTTTTTATCCGACGGCCTCCTATGTGAGTGAGCTGAGGCTCTCCCATGTTGGTGTAAGCCCATCGCGGCATTCCGTGTGCCATTTCATCCCATTCCATCATCGCCTCGGTTTGCGTGCCTGTGGGCACGCGTTTCGAGGCACTTCGGTTTTATCCGATTTGCATTTCACATCTTCGCCTCGGTTTGCGTGCCCGTGTGCACGCATTTCGAGGCACTTCGGTTTTATCCGATTTGCATTTCACATCATCGCCTCGGTTTGCGTGCCCGTGTGCGCGCATTTCGAGGCACTTCGCTTTTATCCGATTTGCACTTCATATCATCGCCTCGGTTTGCGTGCCCGTGTGCACGCATTTCGAGGCACTTCAGTTTTACCCGATTTGCATTTCATATCATCGCCTCGATTTGCGTGCCCGTATACACGCTTTTCGAGGCGTCTCATTTTCATCTCATTTTCATAGCATTGAGCATGCTAGGTTGTATATTAGTTGCATTTCATGCATATCATGCATATCGCACGGGAAACGAGGTACATTCCGTACTCCGATTCCTCTACATTCATCCCTACATTGAATTGTGCAATTCGGCTCCTCGGCCATCATGCATCGATATGCGTGATTTGTGGCACGAGGATCGAGGCATGCATATATTTGTGAAATACACTGCTGTGCCCTTTTCCTGCTCTCTGTTGCAGCAAAATTCAGAGTTTAGCAACTTTCGGAGTCGGACGCGCATTTCAAGAAATATTGCCAACAGAGGCTAATCGGGGCATCCCAGTGAATTTCCGCGCCAGACAGCCCAACAGGCGGCATCTATCAGAAGCAAGGCAGTCCCTGGCTTGCACGCCAGTTTTACCGCTTTTATTAATTAATTTGTCAATTAATTAGAAATTTGTATATCTATTTCCGGACTGTATATTCTTTTATTCGGACTGTATATTTATTCGGACCCTCTGCGCGAGGGCATAAATGTAATAAGGGTGGGTGAGTGTGATGTATGTCTTCCAACCCCCATTTCTTTCTCCCTTTTATTTACCCGCTTTGAATGGTTAGATATAGGGCATATTTCAATTAGCATACAGCATGATAGCATGTTTGCATTCATTCATCTGTTTTGCATGCACCGGGCTCGGCGCATCATACAAACTGCATTGTATTTCAATTCTAAAGTTGAATACATGTTAGCTGTTGCATTCCATGTGCCATGTTTAGAATAGCCGAGCCTGCTGTAGTTTGCATTTTTGCGTGTGTTGCATTAGGCATTTCAGCATATTTAGGATTCATGCATGATTTCTAATCGTTTTTCTGTTTTGGCTTGGAGTACTCGGTAAGTTTTATGCTTTAGCATCCTTGCATGCGTGTGAGTGTTGCCATGATAGCATGCTTGCCATGAGGCTAACTGCTTATGTGATATAACTGCCTTGAATGCCTGTGGGTGGAGGTTGAGTTATCTGAATTGGAGCAATTCATCGATTGTTTGTTAAGCCCACTAGACTGTGGCAAAATCTGTATTTTAAGCCTACCTGCGGGTAGCAAACCATCTTTCACAAACAAACATGAAATGTTTTGTTCCAATTCAGACGGCCCAGTCTATACTTGTTTGCTGCGAGCATCACATAGTAATCCTAGGCTAATAATCGGAATAAGAGCATACAATGTTTTCAAAATCAGATATCATGGTTAGTAGAGGCCGGTCTTTGACCGGGCGAGAGGGGGTGCTCACGATGTGACCTTCCCTAATCGTACCCAAGTTCCCGAGCCAACTTTGGTGATGACGGACACGTGGCCTTTTGGCACCGAGTCAGGGTTTCCTAAATTTCCCATTTTAAAAATATTTAGGTGGCGACTCTGTTATCTGGCAAAGCAGTCCATGTTTGGCACTTCTTTCAAAAAAATCTGTTTTCCTTCAAAACGATTTGCCGGATTTGGACTCTTTGGTTCAAGATTGAGAACCGCAACAAAATCGAGTCCGAGCTGTAGCGAGGTCCCCCGCGGGCGTTGTTACAGTTTCTGGCGACTCTGCTGGGGAGTTAGAGAACTTGACTCGAACTCATGATATCTGCTTTTGACTACATCTGTGTGTTTCTTTGCATTGCATTTGCATTGGTGCGCCTAGGACACCGTGTTTGCCATCTGCTATTCCTGAGCGGTTTGCCGGAGGCTTGTCTTGTCAAGGCATGTCCATAAGGCTGATCGGTTACGGGCTCTGCCAGTATGGGAACACAAACCCCGGTTTTACCGGGGCACCCTTTTTGACCATTCGACCTAGTGCATATTCGGATCCATAGTGACCATTCCAAACTAGGACAGGTTGCTTACCCGTTTATAGGTTGTTTGAAGCCGCTGCGTGCGTAGTGAACCCCTAGTTCCTGACGAAATAGGACAGGGAAACCCTACCCCAACATAGGGGTGTTTTGGCTCTCACTTATCTGTTATGTGCTTGTTAGAGTGTGCCTCTACAGGGAATGCATGTATCAGTTTATGAGTTTGAGCATCAGGCCTGCGGGCACCAATTCAGTATTTTGGGTATCAGGCCTGCGGGCATCAGTATTTGGTGGAATCAGTTTTACCTGAGGGTATCAGCTTACAGGCAGAATTTTGGGGCAGAATTCAGGAGAGGGCACACTCATTCAACTATGCTCACATCTGTTCAGGTGAAATCAGGCTAAGATGCTGTCTGTTTTCTCTTTTTGCTAGGTAGTTTTGGAACCATAGCTTCAGAAGGCTTCAATATCCCCCGGGTACACCGAACTTGTGTTGATAGACTTTGTTGGGTCAGAGATTCAGTTCAAGGACAATCAGTGTTGCTTTACCAGAGGCAGGGTAAAAAGACCAGTCAGGCACAGATCACCAGTTCAGCAGTTACCAGATCAGTGGCCCTTATCCACCCCACCAGTAAACAGTCAGGCTGAGGTCTCAGTTTTTACTGCAGGGATAGACATACCAGTCAGTTGGATGGATCAGCAGAACACGTCAGGGTTAGAGGCAATGATGCTTCAAATGCAGGAAAGTATGAAAGTCATGCAGCAAGATGCTGTCCGCCAAGCTGAATTTGTCAAGCAACAGGCCGTGGTCATAGCCCAACAGACAGAAACAATTGCCAGGTTAGAGCAGCAAACTGGAGTATCTACTTCACACCAGGCTCCTCCCCCACCAAGAGTTCCCATACTCGGGGAGGCAACCCACGTCCAGGATGATACGGACATTCCAGGCAGGCCAGCTCTGCCCCTGGTTCTACCCCAGCTATCTAAAACACCCACCAACCTACCAGACCCCCCCTCTAAATTCAAGACGGACCCCACAGCATTGAAAGTGAGCAAGCTTGAGGAATTGTTCAAAAAGTCTCAAGGGGCCCATTCTATTCCTGACATAGAGGACGGTTTTACCAACTCAGTGGTGACATTACCGGATCGGTTCAAGATGCCACATATCGATCGATTCGATGGCTCTGAAGACCCAATGGTGCACCTCCAATTGTTTTCTGATATCCTGAGACCAATGGGTTTGACCACAGCCCAGAAACTATCACTATTCGGCCGAACCCTGTCCGGGATAGCCGTAACCTGGTATGCAAAATTGGAGAGCTCTGTGAAACAGAACTGGGAAGAGCTGGCTGAGGCCTTTGTTGCTCAATACTCCTATAACACACAGATCGAGGTCACAATTCATGATCTCGAAGTCACCCGCCAAGAACCAAAGGAGGGTTTCTCAGAGTTCGTGACGAGATGGAGAGCAAAAGCCTCAATGATGACCACTAGGCCCACTGACAAAGATCAGATTCGGATGATTGTGCGCAATCTCCAGCCCAAGCTTATGCAGAAGATGATTGTAGTTCCCTTCCCCACCTTCGCAGATCTACATGAGATGGGGGTTCAGATCGAGGATGCCATCAGACAAGGGATCTTCGCAGAAGATAATGAGCCTTTGAGGAGGAATGTTGCTCGCAGTTCCAATGCTACTACTGATGGTAGCACAGCTGCGAAATGCTCAGAAGTAGACACTATCACCACCTCCCTCAATGACCAAAAACCAACCACTTCAGCTCGGCCTCAAGCCCGAAAATTCCATCCTCTTTACATGAGTCTTTCCCAAGCTTTGAAAAAGCTGCAAGAAGAAGGGCACCTAGAACTCCTAGAACCCCAACCCCTTCCAAACCCTCTTCCACCAAGATACGACCCAGCTAAATACTGTGCCTACCATCAACAGCACGGTCATGATACGAACCGTTGCATCCACCTCCGTCATAAGATTCAGGATCTTATTGATGAAGAGGCCCTAGCTCCACCAAAAGGACCTCAGGTTAGTACCGACCCGTCACCCCTACATCTCAACCTCATCCATATACTGCCATCCACCTTCGACCCCAGCATATACATCACCCCGGCCCATCTACCCAAGCCTGAGGTGTTCATTCCAGAAAGCATGGACTTATGCATGATGGGTGCACCTGAGCCCCAATCATCTCAAACCCGAGAACCTACTACTTCCGAGTTGATGGGAATGATAAAAGATCTTCAAAGAACTGTGACCGATCTGGCCTCCGGGACGTTGGCTCCATCATTGACCACACCACATACTGGGAATTTCATGTCAAAAGGCTCCCCAGCCTTGGGGCGGGCTACATCTGAGGAAGGCCAATCCCGTGGCAAAGAGGAAGCAAGTGGAAAGAACAAGGCAGGGGCAGGCATTGATCCCCATGAGCATCTTCTGTTGGCTGTTGAGGCTTTGAAAGCCGAGGGACTGAACAAAGAGCAAGTGCTCGCAGTTGTTGCAAAAACTGTGGACGGCATTTTCGCCACTCAAGTTGGGGGCAGTTTGAATAAAGGGGCAAGCCGGGAGAAGGGCCGTCATACCAGATACGATCCTGTTAGCTCTAATCCTCAACTCAGAAGAGATCAGCAAACCAGGCCAGCACCTGCCAACCCTTTTGCTGGTACGCCCGGTAAAAATCCACAAACCCAGAGGTACCAACCCCGAGGTCGGAGGGTCTTTCATGCCCTCCACATGCCTTTGTCCAAAGCTTTCCAAATCCTTGTAGGAGAAGGCCATCTCAAACCCCTTGAGCCTCGGCCTCTCCTGAACCCTCTTCCGGCTACACATGATGCTACCCAGTATTGCGCGTACCATCAGCAAACTGGCCATACTACCGACGACTGCTTCCGTCTTCGCCATGAAGTACAGGATCTATTTGACAACGGGGTTGTCCTCCTGCCAAGCTCTGCAAAGTCTATCGGCACAGGATCGGCGAACCTAAGGGATAATGTGATGTGATCGGGGGATGAACCACCTGCGGGCAGCACTCAGTTTACTCCAGACGTGGGAATGACACGCACTGTTTTGAGCAGTATGCAAATACCAGTTTTTGTGCTTTCTGACTTGGGTATTGGGTCAGTTTTTGCTACTTTGTTTTGAGTCTGTCCTTTTGTTTTGAGTCAGTCTCTTTTATTTTGGGTCTGTCTTGTTGTGTCGAGTCAGTCCTGTTGTATAGGAGTCAGATGATTCCGTGGGGGGTATTACCTCGGACATCACTGTTTTGTTTTCTGTTTGTCCTTTTGCTTTGTTTTGAGTCTGTTTCTGCCAGGGAGCCAGTAATGCCAACAGATTTGAATCAAACAGCAGTGATTTCCACGCTCTCGCATTTGCTTCTGCCGTGTGCTAGTTGTGTCGGGATTTGAATGAAATGGCAGTGCATTCCACCTGCTCTCCTGTGCCCTGAAGTCATTGTAACGACCTAAGTTTTTCAAAAACTTTTTGAACACTGCGGTGAAAACAAAGAGGAAGGAATTCCTCGGGTTTTGCAAAAATTGATCAACTTGAGAGAAAGAAAGGCGTGCTAAGCCCTTAATGAATGAAATCATGCTTGTTAGCGTGAGTACTGAGAAGGATCCTGGCTTGATCCAGATTGGTTCCACACTATCTTCTGCGCGAGCGATTTATCGCTTTCTTAAAAACTGTCAAAAATGTTTTGCGCGGTCCTGCGAAGACATGTGTGGAATCGCTCTTGAGATTGTGCAGCCTAGGATCGCTCTCAGCCTCAAGACTCAACCCCTTTTGCTTCCAGACCTTGAACTTGAATTCAGAAGGTTCAACGGTCAACTACGATGTGAGGCCTGTGTGGCCAGATTTGAAGCAGCTCTCGAACAAGAAGCACCAAAGTCAGGTCAAGAAGGTCAGACCTCATCAGAAGAAGCTTGCAAAGCTAGAACAGAAGCACCCCTCGAACTAGGGGCAAAAAATATCCGATGTGCTCGAAGAGCCAAAGGTGGATCTTTCTGCAAGTCAATACAACAGCCACTCTCCGGGATACAAAGGGCTTCAATCTCAAAACCATTTGGCATGGACTTGTTACACTTTTACCCTTTGAGAGGCTCGCTGGGCCGAAGACCCGGAAGGGCGACCCAGGCAAAAGTTAGAGCAAAGAAAAGAATGAAAAAGGAAAAAAGAGAAAAAATGCAAAGATACAAAAAATGCAAAAAGAAAAGAAAAGAAAAGAAAAAAAAAAAAAGAAGAAGAAAAATGAAGAAAATGATGAAAAAAGATGAAAAGAAAAAAAAGAATTGAAAGAAAAGAAGAACAAAGCTCGCAAGGTCGAAAACCTGCAACGGGCGCCTTGGCAAAAGTTAGAGCCTGAAAAGGAGAGGTTAATACACGAGTGTACCTTAACCCCGAACTACGTAAGGCTTGATTCCCATCTTTGGGATACGTAGGCAACTTCATTCTGAAGTCCAGCCATAAAACACTTCAAATTCGATTGTGTCCATGTAATGGTTTTGATCATCTTTGCCTTTTCTGTATCTGAGAGTTCGGTTGTCATCATCACTCTGAGGGTTAATTATAGTGTGCTGCGGCGCCATCCAAACAAGGGGCAACTTTCCGTTGCCATTCAACGCGCCGCGGTGCCGTTCAAACAAGGGGCAACTTTCCGTTGCCATGCAGCTCTCTTCAAGTACGAGGCAGTTGTCCTTTGGATCCGAGGTTGTGCATCTCAAGAGTAGGTTCCGCGCTTGTTGAGCAGGGGCCGTTTGCAAAAATAGTTTTTGAGAATTTTTACCGAGGTTGACTAATTCTCTCGAAAATTATCCTATTTTTCCAAAACTGGACCTTTTCCCTGGACTCAAAAAAGGAAAATTTTCAGTACTCATAGCCTGACTTGCATGATTTCAAATCAAAAATCGAACAAGCATGTTAATCTAACTCCCATTTTGGCCAAATTTTTTTTAGAAAGCAAAAATAAAAAATGGTCAAAATGATGAACTAGGGGCACAGTTGGGTCAGGAGTTCTGTCTTTCCCCCTTTATCAACATACTTGCCAAGAAGGGCACTCTACCTGCTGGAAGAGGGCACAACGGAAGCTAACAGCAAAAAGGCAGAAAGCTCTCACATCCTCCAAGCAATGAGGTATCAAGCCAAGTGCGAAGCACGAACTGGAATGGGCCAAGACATTCCACTCCATCATCTGGACGGATCTGATCACGTCCAAACTCCTCAGCAAAGCATCATCAATCGATGTCAGCTACAGATTTGCTACACATCCTGTTGTAGCATAACCCCTCTGTGAGAGGAATTCATTAGCTGTGAACAGAAGAAGAAGGATCTAGCTGAATGCTAGGGGCCTGAGCCCACAACTTGCTGTTTATCCATCAACCACCCAGGGGAGGGATGAAAAATGAGAGATTGAAGAATAGAGAGAGGTGCGATGAGAGAAAAAGTGAGAAAAGGGCTTTTTCAGAAAAACAGAGCTTGAGGGCCGAGTGATGTGAGAATCACAGATAAGAAAGGATGGGAAACATACCCGGTGAAACAGGCTCCCTGTGCACGTCTGAGTGTCGTGTCTTTTCGTTTGTCTCATTTCATCCCGAGCGCGTCTTGTTGTTTTTAGGTCGTTTACCTTTTGTTTTTCTGTGTTGAGTTGTTTTGTCTATGGTCAGTTGTAGGCTCAATACCCGGTTGAGAATCCTTTTCTCATTTTCAAAAAAATAAAAATCATTTTGTGCTCCGAGTGCCGTGCCGTTCTCTACATTTGTGCAAAATAGAATTTGTTATTTCATAAAACTGCAGGGTTCAACCCAGCTCATGTGAGAATAGTGAAACCAGGACCTATCTGAAGCTATGAGTTTCGGGCTGCAAAACAAAAGCAAAAGAGGAAACTGTCGGGCATCTGAGTTTGTTCTAACTTCAGTAAGTTCCGAGATTGCATCCCGTGTGTACCTCTTCAGGTCTTGCCAATGCTCTGAAGTATGAGTGTGCTTCTACCTCAAGCTCAAGATCAAGTCAGCCTCAAGTCAGAATGGCGATCAGGAGTGCTCTCCCTGAGTACCAGCCCCTGCCAGAGGCATCTTGGCCGTGTTTGCGATGAGTTCCTAGGAGACCAACTGCGACGGTGGAAACTAGAGTTCGAATGGCCGTGGCCTAGAACGCAAAGGTTCGGGATTTCCGAGACGAAAGTCTGGTTTAAATACCCAGAGGTGTGCCCTCGGCTTGAAATCTGTATGGCAGCCCCATAGATTGAGATAGCATGTGTATGCGCCTCAGTTCTGGATACTGAACCAACCTAGTCTGTCACCCCGTTGGAGAATAGGGAAAGTTGTGAGTATGATCAGGAAAACAAGCGGCAGCCGTGGCTCCCACATGCAGATATTGTTACTTGTCAGCATTTCAGAACCTTTGTGCTGTGAGTTGAAGGTAAGTGTTCGAAGAGCACGAGGGGAGATCCCCGTCAGAGTAGAGCGGTTCACCGCCACTCGCCTCATGAGGTGCTTTCTAAAAGCGCCGCTTTGTCCATTTATTGCTTTCCGTTAGCATCATGCATTGTATTGCATTGTACCTATCAAGTTTCTCTCTCATTTCACTTAGTGTATCAATCACGCCATGCTCATTACTCGCATTGTCATGCACACTTCACCTGCACTTGTTAGTGCACCTCAAATCAATCGCGCTATCTTGCGCACCTCAAATCAATCGCGCTATCTTGCGCACCTCAAATCCATCGCGCTATCTTGCGCACCTCAAATCCATCGCGCTATCTTGCGCACCTCAAATCCATCGCGCTATCTTGCGCACCTCAAATCAATCGCGCTATCTTGCGCACCTCAAATCAATCGCGCTATCTTGCGCACCTCAAATCAATCGCGCTATCTTGCGCACCTCAAATCCATCGCGCTATCTTGCGCACCTCAAATCCATCGCGCTATCTTGCGCACCTCAAATCAATCGCGCTATCTTGCGCACCTCAAATCAATCGCGCTATCTTGCGCACCTCAAATCAATCGCGCTATCTTGCGCACCTCAAATCAATCGCGCTATCTTGCGCACCTCAAATCAATCGCGCTATCTTGCGCACCTCAAATCAATCGCGCTATCTTGCGCACCTTAAATCAATCGCGCTATCTTGCGCACCTCAAATCAATCGCGCTATCTTGCGCACCTCACCTGCACTCGTTAGTGCATTGCATCGCGCTATCTTGCGCACCTTATTTGTATCACATTGCGATGCATCCATTCGCCGACATTGCGTGTGTCGCACTTTCGGAATCATAGGAGTCACATGGAATATATGTTGTTAGCATATTGTTCTTGTTGAATTGCTCTATTTTGCAGGCACGATATTGTATGTACGGTTCATTTGAGGCTGGTGCGACCAGACGAATCGCGCAGGTATTGTATCTTCTCCGTGTGAGACGCAATGAGAATTACATGATTCTCTGCATTCCTAACTGCATGAAATGTAGTTGTTTGCTTTGCATTCTTGCTTAAAAATGTTGCATCTATTTGTCAATACCTGCTTCATTACAGCTTGCCGCACTTGCATGATCATCTGGCTTCTTGCATATCATTTGCATTTTGCCCCCTTGCCTGAGGGCACGCCTGCGGGCACATATCTTTGTTTATCTTGTATGATTGTCTAAGTCTTCGGCCTTGTCAAAAATGGGTCGTCTCTGGGCTTTGACATTCACTCCCGTCAATGTTATGACTTCCGAGTTCTGTCAAAGAGGGGCAACTGTAGACACCCCATTTTTGACCGACCTTAAGACTCAGACGTCACCGATTGAGCGCTCGGTGATGTTGCATACTGTGCTCGTTCAGAAGTCTCAGAGTTGCGGCCGCGCGCCCTGCCTCCGGGCTACCGAACCCTCTTTCGTGCCTTGTCTCGGTTTGCGAACCAGACTCGGTTTTCTCTGTTTTCTTTCCTGAGGGAAGGGAGTGGTCCTGTAGGCTATCTCCCGGTGGCCGTGAACCACATTTCGTGGCCGTAGGCCATTTTGCCCATTTCGGAGCCCGGTTCCCGGTTTTCGGGATCGTCAGGCCGTGTGCCTCGGCTCGGGACCGCCCAACCACCTCCGAGTTCTCCGGTTTTTGGTTTGCACCTCTTTTTTATAGTTCCGAGGAACACTGGGGCCCCTGATGCCCACTTCGCAGCCGAACACCACTTCCGGTGCCCGGCAGCCCATTTTCGGGACCCCGAACTGCGCAGTTTTGGTCCCGAGCATTCATTTCGCATCGATGTCTGTTCATTTTTGGCAGACACCTCTGTTTGGTCCTTCCAAGGGACACTGGGGTCTCAGAAACCCACTTCGCAGCCGAACACCACTTCCGGTGCCCGGCAGCCCATTTTCGGGATCCCGAACCACGCGGTTTTGGCCCCGAGCATTCATTTTGCATCGATGTCTGTTCATTTTTGGCAGACACCTCTGTTTGGTCCTTCCGAGGGACACTGGGGTCTCTGAAACCCACTTCGCAGCCGAACACCACTTCCGGTGCCCGGCAGCCCATTTTCGGGATCCCGAACCACGCGGTTTTGGCCCCGAGCATTCATTTTGCATCGATGTCTGTTCATTTTTGGCAGACACCTCTGTTTAGTCCTTCCGAGGGACACTGGGGTCTCAGAAACCCACTTCGCAGCCGAACACCACTTCCGGTGCCCGGCAGCCCATTTTCGGGACCCCAAACTGCGCGGTTTTGGTCCCGAGCTTTCATTTCGCATCCGTTTTCTCCGGTTTTTGGCGGAGACCTCTATTTTATCGTTCTGAGGAACACTGGGGTCTCAGAAACCCACTTCGCAGCCGAACACCACTTCCGGTGCCCGGCAGCCCATTTTCGGGACCCCGAACCGCGCGGTTTTGGTCCCCGAGCATTCATTTCGCATCCGTTTTCTTTGGTTTTTGGCAGAGACCTCTGTTTAGTCCTTCCGAGGGACACTGGGGTCTCTGATACCCACTTCGCAACCGAACACCACTTCCGGTGCCCGGCAGCCCATTTTCGGGACCCCGCGCGGTTTTGGTCCCCGAGCTTTCGTTTTGCATTAGTTTTTGTTCAATTTTGGCAGGTACCTCTGTTTCATCATTCCGAGGAACACTGCGGTCTTAGATGCCCACTTCGTGGCCGAACAAAATCTTTTTTTTTCGCCCTCAAAATATCTAGATATTTTGTTGCACTTTAGATATTTTGGATACACTTTAGATATTTTTGGTGCATTCTTGCTCTATAAAGGGACGGTTTTGGCTTCATCAAAGGGGGTTGGAGAATTGTTAGACATTTTTGAGAGGGAGAGACACCATTTTCTCTCCATTTCCCATAGCTCCAAATTTCTTCAAGTCTTGCATTATTTCTTCACCAACACCAAGCCTCACCATCTCCACTACCATTCCAGCAGCAAGGAAGGGTTTTTTCAGAGGTCAAGAAGCTACAAATTCAAGTCAAGAAGCAAAGAAAGAAAGGGCTTCAAGGGTAAGTCTCCAAATCCAACTTTTGTAGTATAATCTTGAGTCAAATTTTTACCCTATTTCCTTTTGTTTTTGGGGCTCCGACCCCTACTGGTTTTAGGCTTATTTTGAGCCCCTCTACAACTTTGTAGAAGGGCTCAACTTCATTTGGTGTCTCCATGATACACTTCCTTCAATATCCATCTTGTATGTCGCCAATTTGCATGCTAGTTTTGGCCTATTTGCATTTGTTTTTGGGGCTCCGACCCCTACTGGTTTTGTACTTATTTTGAGCCCCTCTACAACATTATAGAAGGGCTCAACTTCATTTGGCCATTCTATATACCACCTCTCTTGGAAATTCACTTTAGGCCCTAATTCTTGCATGCTTTGTTAGGCTTACTTGGCTCCGGATTTCAGCCTTCATCAGGCTTAGAAATAGCCTTGTTTTTGTCTCCTTTTCATGTTATGTTGAGGGCCTTAAGCCATTTGGTGTATATTTTGGTACTTCCTTTGAAATCCATCAAATTTACCGTAAAATTGCATGTTTGTTTAGGCCATTCTAGCTTCTGTTTCTGGCCTTCATCAGGCTTAGAAAGTGTCTTTTTTTGGTCTTTTCTTCAAGTTTTATTAAGGGTCTTAAGCTATTTGGTCATTTCTTGTGGTACCTCTCTTTATAACCTCTTTTGGGCTCCATTTTGCATAGAATTTATAGCATGTTTATGTTCCGTTTTTGGGGCTTCCATCTTCTGAAAATGTGCTTATTTTTAGGCCCTCTTCAATTTTGTAGAAGCATGTTTGTTCATTTGGGGTTTGTATATATCACTTGTCTCAATACCCCTTATTTCCCCCATTTTTGCAAACTATTGTTGCCATACTTGTGATCATAATTTGGCCTTGTTCTGTACTGAAAAATGCTATTTTTGGGGACTGTCTTGCCACTGGTTTTGCTGCCATGTGCTGATTTTGCATGTTTAGTATGGCTATAGGCCGTTTCGGGTGCCTAATTTCACATTTCGGGATGATTGCATGCTTCGGTTGTTATTTCGTGTCATTTCGGGGCTGTTTTCCCCTTCATTTAGTAGCCGAAATATGGTTTGCATGCTTGCATATCATTTCCCATGTCATTTTATGCCTTAATGCATTGCCTCGGTTTGCGTGCCCGTGGGCACGCACTTCGAGGCGCTCCGTTTTCATTCATCGGCATCCCATGTGAGTGTGGCTGAGGCCCTCTCATGTTGGTATAAGCCCAATCTACATTTTCCATGTCATGGCATTGTGTATATCAACGCCTCGGTTTGCGTGCCCGAGTGCACGCATTTCGAGGCAGCTCATTTTATCCGACGGCAGCCTATGTGACTGTGGTTGAGGCCCTCTCATGTTGGCGTAAGCCCAATTTGCATTTTCATGCTTGTATGCCATTGCCTCGGTTTGCGTGCCCGTGTGCACGCATTTCGAGGCACTTCTTTTTTTATCCGACGGCCTCCTATGTGAGTGAGCTGAGGCTCTCCCATGTTGGTGTAAGCCCATCGCGGCATTCCGTGTGCCATTTCATCCCATTCCATCATCGCCTCGGTTTGCGTGCCTGTGGGCACGCGTTTCGAGGCACTTCGGTTTTATCCGATTTGCATTTCACATCATCGCCTCGGTTTGCGTGCCCGTGTGCACGCATTTCGAGGCACTTCGGTTTTATCCGATTTGCATTTCACATCATCGCCTCGGTTTGCGTGCCCGTGTGCGCGCATTTCGAGGCACTTCGATTTTATCCGATTTGCACTTCATATCATCGCCTCGGTTTGCGTGCCCGTGTGCACGCATTTCGAGGCACTTCAGTTTTACCCGATTTGCATTTCATATCATCGCCTCGATTTGCGTGCCCGTATACACGCTTTTCGAGGCGTCTCATTTTCATCTCATTTTCATAGCATTGAGCATGCTAGGTTGTATATTAGTTGCATTTCATGCATATCATGCATATCGCACGGGAAACGAGGTACATTCCGTACTCCGATTCCTCTACATTCATCCCTACATTGAATTGTGCAATTCGGCTCCTCGGCCATCATGCATCGATATGCGTGATTTGTGGCACGAGGATCGAGGCATGCATATATTTGTGAAATACACTGCTGTGCCCTTTTCCTGCTCTCTGTTGCAGCAAAATTCAGAGTTTAGCAACTTTCGGAGTCGGACGCGCATTTCAAGAAATATTGCCAACAGAGGCTAATCGGGGCATCCCAGTGAATTTCCGCGCCAGACAGCCCAACAGGCGGCATCTATCAGAAGCAAGGCAGTCCCTGGCTTGCACGCCAGTTTTACCGCTTTTATTAATTAATTTGTCAATTAATTAGAAATTTGTATATCTATTTCCGGACTGTATATTCTTTTATTCGGACTGTATATTTATTCGGACCCTCTGCGCGAGGGCATAAATGTAATAAGGGTGGGTGAGTGTGATGTATGTCTTCCAACCCCCATTTCTTTCTCCCTTTTATTTACCCGCTTTGAATGGTTAGATATAGGGCATATTTCAATTAGCATACAGCATGATAGCATGTTTGCATTCATTCATCTGTTTTGCATGCACCGGGCTCGGCGCATCATACAAACTGCATTGTATTTCAATTCTAAAGTTGAATACATGTTAGCTGTTGCATTCCATGTGCCATGTTTAGAATAGCCGAGCCTGCTGTAGTTTGCATTTTTGCGTGTGTTGCATTAGGCATTTCAGCATATTTAGGATTCATGCATGATTTCTAATCGTTTTTTCTGTTTTGGCTTGGAGTACTCGGTAAGTTTTATGCTTTAGCATCCTTGCATGCGTGTGAGTGTTGCCATGATAGCATGCTTGCCATGAGGCTAACTGCTTATGTGATATAACTGCCTTGAATGCCTGTGGGTGGAGGTTGAGTTATCTGAATTGGAGCAATTCATCGATTGTTTGTTAAGCCCACTAGACTGTGGCAAAATCTGTATTTTAAGCCTACCTGCGGGTAGCAAACCATCTTTCACAAACAAACATGAAATGTTTTGTTCCAATTCAGACGGCCCAGTCTATACTTGTTTGCTGCGAGCATCACATAGTAATCCTAGGCTAATAATCGGAATAAGAGCATACAATGTTTTCAAAATCAGATATCATGGTTAGTAGAGGCCGGTCTTTGACCGGGCGAGAGGGGGTGCTCACGATGTGACCTTCCCTAATCGTACCCAAGTTCCCGAGCCAACTTTGGTGATGACGGACACGTGGCCTTTTGGCACCGAGTCAGGGTTTCCTAAATTTCCCATTTTAAAAATATTTAGGTGGCGACTCTGTTATCTGGCAAAGCAGTCCATGTTTGGCACTTCTTTCAAAAAAATATGTTTTCCTTCAAAACGATTTGCCGGATTTGGACTCTTTGGTTCAAGATTGAGAACCGCAACAAAATCGAGTCCGAGCTGTAGCGAGGTCCCCCGCGGGCGTTGTTACAGATGCATGTCAACAAAATGCATGAATGCACGCATGCATTGCATAAGGTATGCTAATTTGAATGTGCCCTAATCTACCAACATAAGCGGGTAAATAAAAGGGAGAAAGAAATGGGGATTGGAGGACATACACCCACTCACACACACTTATTACAGTTTTGCCCTCACTCGGAGGGACCAAAAGAATAATACAAATTAATTAACTACGCAAACTAATTAATTATTACAAATTAACTAAATTAATTAACAAATTAACTAAGTTAATTAAAAGAGTAAACGCCTCGGGAAGAGGGCTCAAATGCAGCGCGCGCTCGGAATTGGCTCGGAATCGCACTGCCATGCACGGATTGCCTCTGTTTCCCCTGCTATCCTCCTCTGAAAATTGCCAAAGTCCCAGGAGTGCCTCTCAGGGCACTGGGGAGTACCACCGGCTGGGGTAGAGCACCACCGGCTGAAGAAGGAGGCCACCGGCACTAGATGAAGTTATCGGCTGGCAATTGACTGCCGGTCGGCACTAAATAGTGCCGGCCGGCACTTAACACCTGCAGAACCTGCAACCCACAGCAGCAGAGGACAACAACATGCATGGCAATGTGATTCAAGGTATTTATGCACTATACACACCCCTTATCATGTTATTGACTCAAAGGGGGCATGTGCCTCGATTCCCGGACCACCAATCGCGCATTTCCATGCATGATGGCCCTAAGAACCAAGAATGCAACTTTGATTTCAAATGCATGCAATGCAAACAAGCAAACAAGGGTGCTCAAACCTCTATCATGACTTGGTCAAGAGGCTTAGCATGCATGTTGATGCAATGAAGTCCTAAACATGTCAACTAGTATGCAATATGGCAATACAATGCAATCATGCAAGTAAGCATACAAGACAAGCATGCGAATTAATGGAAGGATGGTCTTATACATGAATTAGGTAACTCAAATAGTCCTAAAATCAGTGGCCAAAATGCTAAGTCAAGAGGGCCAAACACACATGCACACATGTATAAGTTAAGGCACCAACACTTAAGCATAATTAAGCAACTCTTAAACACATCTAAGAGGCACAAACATGGACTATTAGCATACATTAAAAGCTCTGAAATCATGCAAAACATGGTGCCAAACCAAGCTAAACAAGACCGAACAAAGCATGCAAATAGCTCGAGTGCTTGAAGCAAGGTAATGAGGCTTTGAACCACACTTGACAAGACCAATCATGGCAAGACTCGAGCAACCAAAAAAAAAAACAGGTTTTTAGCATGTGAAAATACACCCAAAACTCACACTCACGGCATCCTAAAAGCTCTAAACACACAAGCATGCACAAGGCACCCTTGAATGCATAAAAGGACGCACCCTTAAAGCATGAAAGAGATGACAAAAATGAACATGTGAGCATGGATTAGGGTCTGAAATAGCATGTAAGAGGGTTCCAAACCCTTGAAATCATGGAGGCAATGCATCCTACACATGCACCTATTTGAAGCATACAAGCTACAATGCAAAGGGGCTATACAAAGCATGCCAAGATTGACCCAAACAACCTAGAACAGACCTTGAACATGGAAATATAAGCATAAAAGCTTCACAAATCTAGGCCTAAAACATGCTAGAAACTAGGGCACACGACCTAGGCATGTTAAGGCATCAAAGGTCATTATAAGGCAACTATGCTAAGCATGCATGAGAAGCCAAAACCAACTTAAGATCATGTTATAATATGACAATATAAGCATGAAAAATAAGTCAAACATGCTCAACACACACTCAAGCATGAAGCTCCATAAGGGAGCAAAACTTGCCCTTTTCAAGGACATCAAGGAGAGGGGGTGGCCCTCTCCTTCTTGAGACTCTAAGGCATGCTCTTCACCACTGAAATCCCTCAAGATTTCAGTGGTGAAGAGATCCTAACACCAAAGTCTCGGATCTCCCACAAAATAGCACAAAAAGTGGCCTTTTCAAGGCCTAAGGGTGGTCAAACTTGCTCAAACCACAAAACACTCTTAATGAACAATAAAGAGGCTTAAAAAAAAGAACTTTTATGTGTTATATACTAAGCACAAAAATAGTTCTAAACTAGGTAAAAATAAGGTACAAAAATGGGGTAAAAAGAGAGTTAGTGTCTCACCCTTGTTGACCTCTTTGACAAAGATGTAGTTGATGCTTCCTTAGGCTCAAAATCTGTCAAGAACTTCAAAAACCAGCCTCTAGAACCTCAGTTGCAAGGAGAAGGTGAAACACTAGGTGTTTGTGTGCAATAGTAAGGCACAAAACACCTAGACACACAAGAGAAGGATAGAGATAGAAGGTGTATGCAACTCAAACCCTAGAAAAACCAGAGCTTCTCTCTCTCTTTTTCTCTCTAACTCTCTAAATTTTGCTAACCCCTTGACCAAGAGAAGGGTTCCTTCTCTTATAGGCACCAAAGCTTACAAGCTAAGGAAACCAAGAGCTCATCCCTCCATACACGTGTATGAAGGGGAAACAGAATGCATACAACTGTGATAAAATATCTCATAAAGCAGCTGTAAAGTAGTCGGCAGGGCAAAATGGTCATTTTGCCAAAAAGAGTGCCAACCGGCACAAAATAGTGCCGACCGGCACAATATAGTGCCGGTGGCAAAACTAGCCAGCCGGTGGCCTCTAGCCACAGCCGGTGGTATGTGGGAATGCCTCAGAAGGCATTCTCTGCCCCTCCAAGGCAAAGCACAAGTGTTTGGTGCAAAACCAGACACAGGACGGTCAAGTTCGGAGGTCCTGAGGCAAGGCGCGCGAGCCGAGAACTCCGGGAACTCCAAACGAATGCAAACATGGATAATCACCGAGTGTTCAAGCGGCGACGTCCAAGTCTTGAGGTCGGTCAAAAATGGGGTGTCTACAGAGTGTTACCTGTGCAACGGACCGCACATGGTAAGAAACTGCCCGAAGAAGAAGAAACAGCTGAGTGCCTTAGAGAGGAAGGGAAAGAAGGAGACGAGGGACTCCGAAAGTGAAGACCCTTTAGAGAAGGAGGCACAGCTGGGGAGCATCCAACTTCTTGGGTAGAGATCCGAGAAGAGTGGGGAGGTGCACATCCAAAAGACGGATGAGCGGTGCGCGAAGGTGAAGGCTACGGGGAAAGCTTCACATGCGCGGGAGAAGAGAGGTGCCACTCTAAGGTTTGAGTGCACCGACGAGGCTGAGAGGCTGGGCTTGAAGAAGAGGGGGCAGCTTGAGTGTTACCTGTGCAACGGACCGCTTATGGTAAGAAACTGCCCGAAGAAGAAGAAACAGCTGAGTGCCTTAGAGAGGAAGGGAAAGAAGGAGGCGAGGGACTCCGAAAGTGAAGACCCTTCAGAGAAGGAGGCACAGCTGGGGAGCATCCAACTTCTTGGGGCGAGATCCCAGAAGAGTGGGGAGGTGCACATCCAAAAGACGGATGAGCGGTGCGCGGAGGTGAAGGCTAAGGGGAAAGCTTCACATGCGCGAGAGAAGAGATGTGCCACTCTAAGGTTTGAGTGCACCGACGAGGCTAAGAGGCTGGGCTTGAAGAGGAAAGGGCGGCTCAAGTGTTTCCTGTGCAATGGACCGCACATGGTGAGGGACTGCCCGAAGAGGAAGGCACTTGCAGGGATGTGGCAGAGTAGGCTGTATGGCAAGGATGAGGAGAAAGCACTTGCAGGGATGCAGCAAAGTGGGCCGCATGGTAAGGGCGAAGAGGCAAGCTCTAGCAGCAGCAGCGGACACAGATCATATCGAGACGTGGTGGCTCGATATGCTTCTGCGTGACGAGGGCATCACGGGATCGGGTGGGGGAGAGTGTCATGCCCCGAGAATTTATGTGACGCAAAGAGCAACGTGGGTGGTATGCTGAAAGCGCTGGAAGGTTCTGGAATGCGGGAGACCAACCTAGAGTATGCTGGAAGACTCTAGAAGCTGGTAGAAGGGTCCGGAGTGGCCTGGAAGATTCCGGAATGTGGTGGAAGGGTCCAGCAGAGTTTGGATGGGTCTGGAACATCCTAGATTATGCTAGGAGAAGCCTACCAAGTACTACACTAGTGTGGAGAGATCTAGAATGTAGTAGATAGGGTAGTTGTCCTAGATAGTTCTATGGAATGTTCTAGCTGAGAGTTTGTAGCCCTTGGATCAAAGTGATCTGAGCCGTCCATTAGGGAGGAGGATGGCTATATAAGGGTGAGGGGTCTCATTTGCTAGGGACCTAGAGTGGGAGAGACCTAGAGACCTGGAGATCCAAGAGAGCTCTAGAGTGAAGAACTTGTGAGTGTGAGTATGAGAGCCTTGTAAAGCTTTGTACACGACTATACTTGTACACGACTATTCTTCCACCTAAACTGTGTGTGTTAGTGTGGTTGAGTGGGTAAGGCTGACTTAGGTGCAACCAAGAGGTTTGAAAGGCATCTAAGGTCGCACGGTAGGCTTGCGAAGTCTAAGGCCATGACACTTGGCACACCCGCAACTCACCCAAAACCTCTTGAATTTTAGCTAAAACTTGTGTTTGTTTTAGTCAAATAATATAAATTTTAAATTTTTTGCACGAACAATTTGAATTATTGGTATAATATGTCCAAAAATCAACCACTTTATTTTTATTTTTTTTAAATAATTGGACGTCTAACTAATTTTAGGATTTTAAAGTAAATGATTAGGCGAATCTGTAATAACCTCTTGGGTGACTTTTTACCGCTCTACCAACTCCTTAAAATTCAATCACTTTAGTTTATAATTATCACAATTTATCTTTGATTGTCTTTCATGTTTATATCAATTAGTGGTGTTATATACATTAATTAGTATACCAATTAGTGTACTAACATATGTTATAATATTATTATTTCAAAATTTTGGACCCCATTATGCCACATTATTCGTTAGTACACTAATTGGCATACCAATTGATGCGTATAGTCTTATTCTTTCTATTTTCCTTCATTTTCTAATTGTTTGATTAATTAAAATGAAAATTAAATTTATGTCTTATGATAATTGATAAATAATTTATGAAACATAATTTCATGGTCTACAGATAAAGATAAAAATTAAATAATTAATTTAAAAAAAATTAATTTCATGATTTATAGATAAATATTTGAATTTTAAAATTCCACCTCATAAATAAAAATACAAAAATTTATAAAAATTAATTTCATAGTCTACAAATAAAGATAAAGATTAAATAATTGTTTTAAAAAATTAAAATAATAAAATTTAGATAAAGAATGATTTATTAATTTATATCTATCAAAAAAATATATCTAAATCTTTATTTTAATTTACTCACATATTTTTTTCTCCTTCCATCACATATTATCCTTTTTTACTTTGAATTTTTCATCTTATGAAATGTCCTCATCTATAACTTCTTATCTCCTTTTAAGTTCTTAACATTCTCATCATAATTTTTATTATTTGTTATTATCTATCAAATGATAAAGATAAAACATTTTTTTTATTGGTTCGGAAGGAACGAGACGAGTATTAATAATAAGATGATGAAGACTACATAGGAGGAGATAGCACAAAAATCTCATCAAATTAATTTTTATCGCTATATTTATCCAATGTAATAATTTGATTTTTTTTTAATTGTTGAAAATAGTTTGCAAATTTTTTTTTTCCCTTTCTTTTTTATAAGGTTGTCATTTGTTATATTTCTTTAATCCCATCTCTCAATTCAATTGGCCTCTCTTTGTTATAGTATTACATCTCTCAATTCAATTAGCTGCTCTTTGTATTTCTTATCAAATTTATTTTCTTGGTACTTATTTTATTAAAGGATCAAAACGAGTAATACTTTCATATGATATATGAAATTAATAAAGAGAATACAAAGATGGCAAGGAGGTACACATATTTGTTGATCTCTCTCTATTATATTATTAGTTGATTTGCTAGATTATATTATCAATTTAGACCCCATATGATTTAATTTAATATCAATAATATGACTTTAGTTGCATTTGACTATTTTTTCGTTGAGTAGTCTATATAATAATTTTTTGTTGGTATATAATGATTAAAACTATCATTTATTATATTTATTCAAGTATAATTCAAATAGTTTATCATGAATTAAAACTATTTTCTTATATAACTTTTATAATCCTGCGAAGATTTTTTCTTTATTTTTTTTAAATGTTGTAGGAACTATACAAGTATTATTCAAGCTATGAAGAAAATGATTGTAGAGAAGGATTTATACTTTGATATGATATGCATGTGTCATTGACAGAGGAGATTAAAGATAGAGAGTTACTAATATGATCAATTAATTATTTATTTGAGAAGTTCAGCAAAGTAACAAATATAGATTGAAAATTTTTAAAAACTACTTGGAAATTATAATTAAAAGTTGAGATTTATTCAAAATTGGTCCGACAATAACAATATACATCATTGATTTAAAAGTCTACATAAACTTTTATGAATTTATAGAGTTTCTCTATTTTAATGCTTTTTTTTCTTCAGCATGCGACTAGAATTTGATGTAAGTTATTTATGCTATTAAATAATTATGATACTATTACCTCAACAATCTTTATAATTAACAATTTTTTATACCTACCAAATTTTATTGTGAAATTTTGGAATTAATTATTGTTATCGCACTAATGTCTTTCTGTGTATTATCTCTATCAACAGACATTTCAACTTTTCTGCCATTATATAAGCCTTCTTTTTCTTCCAGCTTTACCACATTTGACTTGTGAGTAACCCATTGACTAGGGTCAATCCAAACAATTTGAGGATTCTTCCCCTCACCTTCCTAGTCTTTGCCTCGCAATTTCAGCTAACCTTTTTGTCACACATTTCCTCTCATCTTTTCTTTTAGTTCTTTTGGAGTTTATTTCTTCTCCATCAGAATTTCCAACCCCTCAGAAGAAGTTACAGATTGTTACACTTCCTCTCATCTTTTCTTTTAGTTCTTTTGGGGTTTGTTTCTTCTCCATCAGACATTTCCAACCCTCAGAAGAAGTTACAGATTTGTTCTTTTTGCACTGACCAAGGTAACAATTATCTTTTCTGCATGATTTCAAATTTTTTTTTTTTTTTTTGTCTGTGCTTGAACTTTGTGGTTATGTTGAATGTTTACATGTCTATCATTGGTAGTATTGCAAACTGTTTGTTCTGGTGGTCAAGGGTCTAGGCAAGTAGCTTCCATTATGGTCTCCGGTTCAAAACTTTTTAAATGCAAATAATTTTTATGGTGGTACTTGAGACCACTAATTTAGTAGCTCTAAACCCATTACTAATAAGTTGGCAAAGTAAAAAAATAAATAAAACAGACACAACACAAACTGTGGCGCACTACAAGAAAAAGCACCTTTCGCGACTAAATTTTTAGTCGCCAAAAGTCTGTTTTTAGTCGCCGAAAGTCGAGTTTTTACTTTTAGCGACTAATTTTTTTAGTCGCCCGTTTTGTCGCATATATATGGTCGCCGGAGGTATTGGCGACTAAAATTTTTTTAGTCGGCAAAAAATAGCTCTTTAGTGACCAACGATTTAGTCGCTAATAGTTGATTTACACTTTTTAAAATCACACATTTAGCGACTAATCTTTTAGTCGCCAATAGTCCATGAATCGCTGACTAAACCGTTTAGTCGCCCAAAATAAACACTTTTGGCGACTAAAAAGGTGCTTCCGTGAAAGAAAAAAAAAAAAATAACTTTTTTGCTTTTTTTGAGATTCGAACCGCCAACCTCTCCCACATTCTAAACCTTTAACACACTATCTCCACTATGCTACTACAACACCACATGAATTTATATGCAACATATATTATTTATATACTATATTGACCTGTATTAATATCTAGCTATATATATACAAATAATTATTTTTATTCAATATAATTTATGTAAAAAATAAATTATTTACTAAAAAAAAATTAGATCACTTTTGGCAACTAAATCTATTTTTTAGTCGCCAATTGTATAGTTTTGGCTACTAATTATATTTTAGTCGCTAAAAAAATTCATTCCCGCCAAAAAACCTCCACTTTTGGCGACTAAACTGAAATTTAGTCGCCAAAACCTCTACTTTGGGCGACTAAACTGCATTTTAGTCGGCAATTCTTGACTTTTAGCTACTAAATTTTTTTTAGTAGCCAAAAAGCTTCACTTTTGGCTACGAAATTGATTTTTGTTGGTAAAACACGTATAATCGGCGACCAAACTATTTTTTAGTCGCCAAAACCCATACTTTTGGCTACTAAATGTTTTTAGTCGCCAAAAACCTGCTTTTTTGACTACTAAAATTTTTTTAGTCGCTAAAACCCCCATATTCGGCGACTAAACTGAGTTTTAGTCGCTAAAACCCCTAACATTTGGCTACTAAACTGTTTTAGTCTCCAAAAGTGACACTTTTGGCGACTAATTCCATTAGTCGCCAATTCTGCGACTTTCAGCGACGAAAAATCCATTTTTAGTCACAAAATCTACTTTTTCTTTTAATGACAGTGGATGGGACCCATTGCCATGATAGATCTAATTAGAACTCCCACTTACTTTCCTTACTGTTAGTGTAGCTCTGCAGTGGAATAAACTTTAATCACCTCAGAGAAACACTGAGATTGAGATAGGAATAAAATTGTGTGGTGTATAAAAGTGGGGAGACGTGGCACTCTCCTCTCTACAAAATGAAGGGCTTGTTGGAAATGATTTAAATAAGTAAATTTTTAAAATTTTAAAAAATATATATATAGAAAAAAAAAAAGTAATATGAGCTAAATAAGTGTCTAAATAAGCGTAGATGCCAAACAAACTCAAAGTTACTATTTAAAGAGCAGTTCTCTCTTATTATATTATATAATGTATAGGTAAGCTGAAAATTACACTAAAATAGTATCAATTTTTTTGCGCAGCTCACTTTCGGTAAAACTACCACCGCAAACCAAAAACAACATAGGAAAAACATGCTTTCCTGCCTGCAAGACTACTATAAATCCAAAGCACCAATGCCATGGATCGGAATGTATGTTGCAGCAGCATCTCTAATTTGCTTCTTAGCAATCGTTGCCGATGCTTTCTCTGCGTTCCGAAACAAAAAACTTTGGTTCCCGTGCAAATTCTTCACTATCAATGCCGCAACGCTAACATTGTTAAGTGTAGCAATGAAGATGCCACTGGATTTGAGTAGCGACATGTATGGACCTAGTGATATACTTGCAAAACTTAGCAGCACGGTAATGATGTGTATTGTAATAGGTAATTTTATGCCATCTTTTGGCCCCATGGATGATAAAGATATATTCACCAACATAATAGCCTTGGGTATTCTTATAATCACCGTGACTGTGAACATCAGCATCCAATTAGGTACTTGTTCAATTCCCAATGAAATACTAGTAGAACACGTTCTAGTTAATTTTTTCATGCTTCTGTTGTTGGTAGTATCAGCTTTCTCGGCGGTTAGTGTTGCAACTACTAAAAAATATCTGGCATTGAAGTATAGTGAAATACACAAAAAAACATTAAGAGAGCAAAATGGAAAGAAAATTACAGTTGAAAAAATGAAAGAAAATGTCAACAAGTATTGGATGATGGCAGAAACTGGGAGCCCCCAGTTTGTGATGGCACGTTCTGTGACTTGCTCCGCTTCAGGGATGATCTGTCTTATGACTGCTCTAATTTTAGCAGAAGTTGAGTACCGAGTGTGGGGTACTGTTGCAACTTGGGATTCAAATTATGAGGCGTCAGATTATGCGTGGTCAACATTTTTTATTTTTGTAATTCAGACTGCTACAGTGGGCGTGGGGATTATTGGTCCGGTATGTAGATGGTTTACTGTTATAAAATTCAAATGCTCCAAGAAAAGTACCAAAGGCTTCAAAATTGAGCTCAAACCAGAGAGTTATTGGATTAAGAGGTTGGTAGAATGGAAGAAGAGCTCCATAGTTTTTCAAATCCGTGGTCCGAAATTCAGAAAACTTGTCCAGCGCACAAAAAATTTAGTTTTGAACTTGTGTATAATGGTTCAGGTTATGATTGTGGTAGCAAGCAAATTAACTATTTTCATTTCTGTTTTTTTCATTCGCCCGCTCATGTCATGCTACCGTTGTTGCTACAAGTTGTTAAAGAAGCTTCCATATAACTCAACATCCCATATGAAGTCAGATATTGGCAATTATATTTTGCTTCTTGAAGGAGAAGAGGAACTTACTCAAAGTACCTTGAAAAACATTAGTAAAGCAGCAGATCGTTTCATCGTCAAGGCCAGAAAACAGCAGCCCAAAAATTTAATCAAGCTTCTTCAACAGAAATCTACAGGTGGCTTCAAATGCATATTAGACTTTCACAGCGACAAAGTTCCATCATTAGATTCTCAAGAACCTCCTAATTGCTGGGCTCTGCCATTGGTGACTCTAACATGCATTGCCATTGCAATTCCCAAAATCAATAAGAACAACTCTAATAGGCTTGTGCGCAGCGTGAGTGAAGGCCTCTCGTACGTCAGACATGTTGACAAAACCATGGATACCAAAGGGAACCTCACAAACAGTAGAGATGCAGCTGATAAAGTGTGGTTAGGAGTCGAACTTGATAGCAAGTGGCTTGATGAAGATCTCACCAAAATAGCTCCCAAAGAAACATCTTGCAGAGAAACTTTTCAAATACTCGCTGATTGTGCTCAGAAAATTGTCATAAAATACAAGGCAGATATCAATGGAAGCCCCGACGAGAACCCTACCAGTTGGCCCATTAATGTTATAGCAGCTAATTCCATGTACAGAATTTGCAAATCTCTATTGCTGGATGATGAAGGTAACAATCACCAGATAAATCAAGACAAACTATTCAAGAAATTATTTGACATGACCGTAGGTATATGCTTCTTCTTTTTCTTCTCTTTTTTTAACAGAGGGTATCTGAGGCTTTTCCTTGTACTTTTATAGTCACCTGACCCATGCATACTTGGCAATTATTGAGCACAAACTCTGAGGGTGGCCTCAATAGAATCAAGCAGTTTATAGGGGATTTGAACTCGTGACCTACGCTTCGTCAGACGCTTATCCCGACTTAACTTGGTACTCGTGTTATCAACTTACCTGCGTGGTGTTTTGTGATTGCAGGTATACTGGGCGCTTGCCTTACCAACTTACCTGGTGTTATAACCATGAAGTGCTTTTCCAGTGCCATTGAAAAGAGGGAGGAGAGTGTTCGGCTCGCAGCTCAACTTCTCGGCGAAACTGAAGAGATTCTGAAAATTTTTGAACAGCATGAACTACTCTGTCTGCATAATGCTGATCAATTTGCAAGTATTGATGAGTGGCGTGCAAAAATGGGGCAAGCAAATCCCTCTGCTTCCCACTCTTCATCCAAAAACAATTCGGTTGCTTCTGGTTCAGATGAGTTGGCTATAGGGATCGAGTTGGAAGCCTAATTCATTCATCACTGGCTAGTTTTAATAAGCTTTGTGGTTTTAAGTTAGTGTTGTCTTAATTTTGATGTTATTCAGATTTCAAATATGTAAGAATTTGATTTTGATATTTGAATTTCTGGTTACATTGCATAGTTGTAACTATAAATAAACACTGTTCTTGAATTTCTGGTTAACCAACTTCTTAACCAGATTATTTTCAACATGAGATTTGTTCATGGCTGCAAGCGTGCATTGGGCAAGACAATCCTTTCAATTAATGATTGTTCTATTAGGAAATTAATTTCTTAGCCAAACTATGTTGGTTGTTCCTTTTAATTTTTACTTTATAGTATTCTTCCTCTGTCATCTCTTATGCAATTAATACCCAAAAAAAATCACTGTTAGAGTTAAAAGCAAAGTCGAATTGACTTTAAGGAAAAGAGGGCAGGAAGGAGGAGGTTTTCACAGGTAGGCTGAAAGCTTTTGCTCTCCAGAATGATTTGCATTTCATAGGAATAGTGGCAAAAAAATTACATTTTGAACAATAGGTCAAATTTTTTTTTTTTTTTTTTTTTTTTTTTTTTTTTTTTTTTTTTTTAAGGAAAGCATTTCTCAACTTTTTCTACTTAGAACATACCGAAATGAACCACTGTTTCTTTCAGCAGAGAACATTTTTTCTACTCAAAACATTGTTTCGTTTCCATTTTAAGTAGTTGTTCATGTTCCACACTGTTTTAAGTATAGTTAGGCAGGGCACAAAACAAAACAGATGTTTGCAAAAAAGGGTGTTTGTTATGGTAAAGGCTTGTTCATGGACAATAACGAGTGTGCCAATAAAGAGATGGGTGATAAGGAAGATCCATAGTTTAATATAGATGATGATAACTATGATGAGCTCTTGCAAGGTGATGATGATGGGTCCTTCACTAGTGATTTGAAGAGTTTTTATATATTTTTTAGTATTTGGTATAATGAAAAATGAAAGTCAATTGAAAATATTTTTAATGGTGAATCGGAAATAAGTCTATTTAGACAGAAAATATTTTTCACTTTTAAAAAGTGAAAAATATTTTCTGAATTAAAATTTTATTCATACCACCACTACCATCACCAAATATAGAAAAATATTTTCCAAAAAAAAATTTTCTATAGACAATATTTTTTATTACAAAATATTTTCCGTCCAAACAAACGAAGCAAACGTACTTTACTTCTCACAAGGCTGACTATTATGATTGGGTGTGGTTAAAAGTATGGATATTCACAATTTTTTTTTTCCCCTTTAACATATCTACATTGTCATTTCTGTTCATTGCTAATGCATCTTCAACATAAACTTTATTCGATTGAATTTTAACAAAAATATATGAAATAGATGATTTAAATTGAAAATAAATTAAAAAATCTAAATTTAAATTTATAAAATTAAAGATTCAGAATTTACTTTATTAAAAAGTCCTTAGAGTTTTTTTTTTTTTGTTGTTGTAATTTTTCCATATTTCTTTGATAGTAATTATTATAAACCCAAATTTTCTTGAAAAGTTATTTCTTTCTCATGGCTTGGACTTCCTCTGTGTGTGTAGTAACTTTTTCGCCTTTTTCATTTTTTTACTTAATTTTGCATGATGAGAATAGGACAAATGTTGTCTTGGCACCAGTTCAATCTTTGGATTTTGAACGAGTGTATTCAGAAAAATAAAATAAATAAAAAAAAAACCCAATAATTTCAATTATAAAAGAAAAAAGAAAAAAGAAAGTGTGGATTGACGAGAATGAGTCTGTCCCACAGTGTGGTTCTTTATTTATTTATTTATTTATTTTATGGATATTTTTAAAAAATAGGTTGATGGTTCTCTTACTTTCCTTACTTAATTAGCTATTCTGAATGCATGTTGCCATTGAAGAAGTACAAAGAGAGAGAAACATGTGCTGTCAGAACCAAAAAACAAAAAAGGTGACAACACCTAGTGAAAGGATAAATGAATAATCAGCAATGATTCAAAATGTTCAAATGGGTTGAAGCCAAATTGTGATCAAAGTACTTCCAAGGGAACTTGAAAAACGCATAAAATCATGCAGGTCGTCATCACTGTTGGGTATACCTCTTTATTGGAGTGTGGGACTCAATTGATTTTGAAAAAAAGAGTTTTAATTGGGCTTGATTTAGTATAATATATTTTTATATATTATATTTGTGGAGGCCCAATCCAATTTGGATACAATTAGGGTTTGATTACAAAACCCTAAATTCATTATATTATATTTTATATAATTGGAGGCATTATGTTTTTTTGGGTTGTTCAACACAAGAAAAGCAAGGTGCGGCGGCTTAGACACTTGGGAAACAGTGCCGAAGTTTATACATTGGTTCAATTTGTTTTTTTGAAGCTCGGGTTTTGGAGCATCTTCGGTTGGTGTCTGGTTCATTATTTTGGGTCGTCTTCAACTTTGGTTCTGAAGATTTTGGTTCATCTATTTGGTGAGGTCTTTCCTCTTGTTTATTTGTGATTATTTTGGAATTCACCTAAGGGTGGTTTTGTGAGACCATTAGTGTCTCGTTTGTAATCGTTTGGAACTTATTTGGTTGATAGTGGAATCGGATTTCGATCCCGTGGATGTACCTCACATTGAGGGAACTACGTAAAAATTCTTGTGTTGCCTTTGATTTAATTTTTCCGCATTAGTTTATATTCCCATTGATTGATTTACTTGTGGGGATCACATCGATTTTCCCTAACAACTGGTATCAGAGCTTACGGTTTATTTGGATTTATTTATTTGTGTAAATCAATGGAGGGGAATGTGGGTCGTATGTCTAGCTTCAATGGAAGCAATTGGGTAACTTGGAAAACTAAAATGGAGGACCTATTATTTTGTAAAGACTTGTATGGACACATTGAGGGTGATAGTGGCAGACCTGCTGATATGAAAGATGATGAGTAGAAGATGCTTAATCGAAAAGCCGTTGGTGTTATCCGTCAATGGATTGATGACAGTGTATTTCATCATGTTGCTACTGAAACTTCGGCACATGATTTATGGAAAAAATTAGAGAGTCTTTATGATAGAAAATCAGTCACAAATAAAGCCTTTCTGTTTCGTAAGTTGGTTAATTTAAAATATAAAGAGGGCAGCCCTATTCCGGAACATCTGAATGAAATAAAGAGTATCGTTAACCAACTTGCTTCTATGAAAATTATTTTTGATGATGAGTTGCAAGCTTTGATGCTACTTAGTTCCTTACCCGAAAGTTGGGAGACTTTGGTTGTGACAGTTAGTAATTCGGCGCCCGATGGAGTTGTCACTATGGGTCAAGTCACTAGTAGCTTGTTGAATGAAGAAACTAGAAGAAAATCAGCCGATACCTCTCATTCGGAAGCATTTGTTGTGAGAGGCCGAAGTAAAACAAGGGGGAGGAGTAAGACTCCTCATGGTCGTGATCAAAGCCGTGACAAGTCAAGAGATAGTTCTTTTTCAAAGAAAGACGTTGAGTGTTATTATTGCCATGAGAAAGGGTACATGAAGCGAGAATGCCGAAAGCTCAAGAATAAAGAGAAAAGGCGTGACAAAAGTGTGGATAAGAAGCAAGAAGACACAACAGCAGTTACTACCGATGATATCATGGTCGTTTGTGAAGATGATTGTATCAATTTTGTGGGCCAAGAGAGTCATTGGGTGATTGATTCTGGTGCTTCTTTTCATGTGACTTCTCGAGTTGATTTCTTCGCTACCTACACTGCAGGAGATTATGGTTCTGTTCGAATGGGTAATGAAAGTTTGTCCAAGATTATCGGCATGGGTGATGTTTGCTTGGAAACAAATTTGGGCTGCAAGTTGTTGCTTAAAGATGTGAGGCATGTTCCCGACATTCGTCTTAATTTGATCTCTACTGGGAAGCTAGATGATGAAGGCTTCAACAACAAATTTGGTGATGGAATATGGAAGCTCACAAAAGGTTCTTTGGTGGTGGCTAAGTGCAAGAAGACTCATACACTTTATTCAATGCAAGGAAAAATTTGTAAAGGTGTTGTCAATGCACTTGAAGATGATACTTCTACCGAATTGGGCACAAGCGGCTTGGCCACATGAGTGAAAAGGGACTGCAAGTATTGTTCAAGAAAGAGCTTCTACCCGGTTTGAAAGGTACACATCTTAAAACTTGTGTTCATTGTTTGGCGGGTAAACAACATAGAGTTTCTTTTCATAAAAATGTTGCTTTTAGAAAAGAAAAGGTTTTGGAGTTGATTCATTCGGATGTTTGTGGTCCTTTAAAAGTTAGAACACATGGTGGTGCACTTTATTTTGTTACTTTCATTGATGATTATTCAAGGAAAGTTTGGGCTTATCTACTAAAAACTAAAGATCAAGTTCTAGAAGTATTTAAGCATTTTCAGGCCATGGTTGAAAGAGAAACAGGGCAGAAATTGAAGTGCATCCAAACAGACAATGGTGGTGAATACATTGGGCCATTTGATGAGTATTGTCGCAGCCAAGGTATTCGGCATCAAAAGACAGTTAAGAAGACTCCTCAACAAAATGGCGTTGCCGAGAGGATGAACCGCACCATTGTGGAAAGAACAAGATGTTTGCTTTCACAAGCTAAATTGCCAAGACCCTTTTGGGGTGAGGCAATGAGTACAGCGGTTGACTTGATCAATTTATCTCCTTGCTATCCTTTGAATGGTGACGTTCCTGAAAGAGTTTGGATTGGCAAATATGTGTCTTATGAGCACTTGAGAGTGTTTGGTTGCCGAGCTTTTGTTCACATTCCAAAGGATGAGAGGTCCAAGCTTGATAGTAAGTCAAGACAATGTATTTTTCTTGGCTATAGGCGTGATGAATTCGGGTATAGATTATGGGATCCGGTCGACAAGAAAGTTATTCGAAGCCGTGATGTTGTGTTTCTTGAAGATCAAACAATTGAAGACTTTGGTAAAGGTGATCAACCGGAGCCAAAAACTAGTGATCTCATTGATATGGATCCATCTCCTTCATCTCCAGTTGATGATGAAAATGGGGGAGATGTGCAACCACCTATTGAAGATGTGAAGGATGATACTAATCCTAATGAAGTTGAGCCAGAAATTGAAGAAGAGCATCCAACTCAAGAACCGCCACCACAACTTGAGTTGAGAAAATCTACAAGGGACCGACAACCTTCAAGAAAGTATCCTCCCAATGAATTTGTGTTGATTTCTGATCAAGGGGAGCCGGAGAGCTACCAAGAAGCAATTGAGCATGCAAAGAAAGATGATTGAAAAAAGGCTATGGAAGAGGAGATGAATTCCTTACTTGAAAATCACACTTATGATTTAGTGAAGTTGCCTAAAGGGAGGAAAATTCTGAAAAATAAGTGGGTCTTCAAATTGAAGAATGATAGGAAGAATCTGAGGTACAAAGCGCGTCTTGTTGTGAAAGGCTTTGGGCAAAAGAAAGGCATTGACTTTGACGAGATTTTCTCGTCGGTTGTGAAGATGTCTTCTATTCGGGTTGTACTTGGCATGGCTGCAAGTATGAACCTTGAAGTTGAACAACTTGATGTGAAGACCGCATTTCTTCACGGTGATCTTGAAGAAGAAATTTACATGGAGCAACCGGAAGGGTTTGTGGAAAAAGGGAAAGAGAAATTTGTTTGCAAATTGAAGAAAAGTTTGTATGGCCTCAAGCAAGCTCCACGGCAATGGTACAAAAAATTTGACTCTTTCATGATGAATAATGGTTTTTCTAAAACCACTTTGGACCATTGTGTGTTTGTGAAAAATTTCCCGGATGGCAAATTTATTATTCTTTTGCTTTATGTTGATGACATGTTAATTGTGGGTCAAGATTCTACCATGATTAACAAGTTGAAGTTGGAGTTGAGCAAATCTTTTGCTATGAAAGATTTGGGGCCGGCAAAGCAAATACTTGGTATGAAAATTGTTCGTGATCGCAAAGAGGGACTGATTTGGTTGTCTCAAGAGAGCTACATTGAGAAAGTTCTTGAGAGGTTCAACATGGATAAAGCAAAGCCGGTTGGTTGTCCACTTGCGGGTCACTTCAAACTTAGTTCGAATCAATGTCCTACAAGTGAGAAAGACAAAGAAGAGATGTTGAAAGTTCCTTATGCTTCAGCAGTTGGTTCTTTGATGTACGCCATGGTTTGTACAAGGCCGGATATTGCTCATGCCGTTGGTGTGGTGAGTCGTTTTCTCTCTAATCCGGGTAAAGAACATTGGGCAGCGGTAAAATGGATTCTAAGATATCTTCGAGGGACTTCGAAGGTGTGTTTGTGTTTTGGGGATGGTAAACCGATGCTTGATGGGTTCACAGATTCTGACATGGCTAGTGATGTTGATTCTAGGAAATCTACTTCGGGGTATTTGATGACTTTTGCAGGGGGAGCTGTGGCATGGCAATCTAAATTACAAAAATGTGTTGCTCTCTCAACTACCGAAGCTGAATTTATTGCCATTACAGAAGCTTGCAAAGAAGAGTTATGGTTGAAGAAATTTTTGCAAGAGTTGGGTTTGAAGCAAGAAAGGTATGTGCTTTATTGTGATAGTCAAAGTGCTATTCACTTGAGTAAAAATTCTACTTTTCATTCGAGATCGAAACACATTGATGTGAGATACCATTGGATTCGTGATGTGTTAGATTCGAAATTGTTACAACTCGAAAAGGTTCACACAGATGATAACATTTCAGATATGTTGACAAACACTTTGTCAAGGGACAAACATTTAAAGTGTCGAACTTTGGCGGGTATGGTTGATGTCTCCACCTAAGTCGGTAGGGGGAGAATTGTTGGGTATACCTCTTTATTGGAGTGTGGGACCCAATTGGTTTTGGAAAAAGAGTTTTAATTGGGCTTGGTTTAGTATAATATATTTTTATATATTATATTTGTGGAGGCCCAATCCAATTTGGATACAATTAGGGTTTGATTACAAAACCCTAAATTCATTATATTATATTTTATATAATTGGAGGCATTATGTTTTTTTGGGTTGTTCAACACAAGAAAAGCAAGGTGCGGCGGCTTAGACACTTGGGAAACAATGCCGAAGTTTATACATTGGTTCAATTTGTTTTTTTGAAGCTCGGGTTTTGGAGCATCTTCGGTTGGTGTCTGGTTCGTTATTTTGGGTCGTCTTCAACTTTGGTTCTGAAGATTTTGGTTCATCTATTTGGTGAGGTCTTTCCTCTTGTTTATTTGTGATTATTTTGGAATTCACCTAAGGGTGGTTTTGTGAGACCATTAGTGTCTCGTTTGTAATCGTTTGGAACTTATTTGGTTGATAGTGGAATCGGATTTCGATCCCGTGGATGTACCTCACATTGAGGGAACTACGTAAAAATTCTTGTGTTGCCTTTGATTTAATTTTTCCGCATTAGTTTATATTCCCATTGATTGATTTACTTGTGGGGATCACATCGATTTTCCCTAACAATCACAGCATATTAAAACTGAATCATCGTCGTCGTCTTTATACTTGATAATGTAAGTTCCGGCCTTCAGGTTCAGCCTCTTTGCCACTTGCTGCTGCAACTCTTCAATACCTGATGACGAAGAGAGCTGAAACTTCATTGCTTTTTGGACATATTTTGGCGTTACTGTCACATTAGATGCATCTTGGGTTGCCTTAATATGTTGCTTGGTTCAACCAACAGTAGTAGTCGCGGCTTGATTAGAACTCGGACAGTCTCTCTTACTGGATTCTGAAATTCCATGTTGATCAACACCTCGGACAGTTTTATCAGAGGGGGAATGATTATTCTCGATTACCTTGCGAGGTGGCCACCTGTTGATACCATATTCCCTACAAACACGCTTAAATGTAGATTGACTAACTACAAAACAGGAAGGGGGAAAAAAACACATTCTGGATTAGAAACACTATTGTCTGTTACCTACAGCCAAACAAAAATCTTTCTACATAGTGAGTTAATTGATAATAAAATGAGCAAGATCACAAACAATAATATCATTTTTGGAGTGTGTAAACTTACTGCCAAGGCTATTCGCAGCATCTTCAACTTTCATTCCAGAATGGCGTTGGAACTCCTCCAAACTAATTGGAATTCCAGCTTTTCTGTGCTCCCTTCCCTCTACGTTTTTGTTTTGCTTTTCTTCTGTACATCAGTACCATGTATGTTGCTTTGCTCCACACTAACAACATGCCTTCCCTTGTTTATGGCATCCATAGATTCCTCATTTGAGGAACCCAGCTGCATCATCTCTCTTATATTTTGCAAGGCATCGAGCGTAGGGGAATATCTATTAGTTTGAGGTGTCTGCATAGAATCATGTTTCTCATAATTGCAAAAATCAATTGCTTCAATAGATAAATCTTGTCTCAGTTTTTCTCCAGTAGCAAGCTTAAAACCTTTCAATAATGCTTTCATTGTTCCCAATATCGTGCTCAATGAGGTTGGCAGGTCTCCATGGTCTTTGTTGATTTGGGGCAGAAAGAACTCTAGTATGTACTCAATTTCTAGAGTAAGGACTCTGCAAGCAAATTGCAAAACAACCGGTTGATCCAAACTTGCATGCATAATGTGCTTGGGGATAGTCGGCTATGCTGAATCTTGTTATATCTGAGCAGAATAACAATTTATGAGATGAAAGCACCCTCCCAACAACCCCTTGCCCTTTTCGTAGGTGGTGAGATTGACAGGCATCCAAGAAAGTATGATCCTCTCCATACGGCCACTCCCCTTCCCCTGCCAAATAGGATGCTGTCTTAATTGTGCACAAGGCTTGTCCTTCGCTGCTCACATCAAAGGTACCACCATGGATCCCATTGCTGCAAAACCAGCACGGGACCCATATTTGAGCTAAACGTAAACGATGAACTTGACACACCACCTTCAACACATCCCTGATTTCATTCAGCGCATATTGAAAAGCATCATTCTTGCTGTTGGTCTGGTTTTAACAGTATTGTCACCAATAGATATTTGTGAGTATAAAGTTCTAGCAACATTAATTAAGAAAAAAATTTGTATATATCAAACTTGACATTTAAGGCAGCAGTTTGGCACTTACAAGGATGCCACAATGAAAATATGGATCTGAATATTCCAGTTCCACCTTCTGCAGGGGAAATGAAAATAATGTCACTAAGGAATCTTGAAAGCTTCTAATGAAAAATATTTCCGATAAAAAATTGAATGTCGACAATTAAATAAAATTAAGTACGACACTTTTGCATATAACATTTTTAAGTTGAAAGGGAAAAAGCATAGAATGTAAACAGTTTAGAATTGATATTTAAATAAATTTTTATAGGAGCAAAATCAAAAAATAAGTTGACTATCTACTCTTAAATTAATACCTAATTCCTAAAAAGTTGTGAAATTATTCTTTGAGTTTACATTACATATAATACAATACTTCAAATAATTTTTTTCATTTAATAAACGTATCTTGGTTATACCCATATCCTAATTTTTTATGTTTTTAGGGGGGAAGAGGCCATTTCCATCACGAAGGATTCAATCCAGCCACAAGTTCCCCTACAGCTACCTTTGTTATGACTTCACCCAATAAGACCCCATCGTGGTAGGAGCCAATAAGACCCCAAAAGCCTTTGTGGACTAGTGGTATCAAAAACAGGCCACACTTGAAATTAGGTCGAATTCTAGTAGTTGAAAACAGGAAAAACTAAAAACATTTGAAATAAAGGGATAATTACACGGACCTTCCCTAATGGAAGCGTCCGAAGAGTGAAGAGCCGTGTCATGTTGGCGTCCGTGTCTGACAACCTTCTAACAAAATGTTTATGCTTCTTCGCTCACAACCAAACATCACATCCTTCCTAACAATCCATCCACACAAACTACCACCTCCACCATCCTTAGCTGACTCCTGTGAACTTTGAACTCACTATGATGTGTTTATATGTCCTTTAACTTTCATCCTTAACATTCATGCTGTGGCAGATGCAGGGGGTGGCTAGGGGGGACCACTGCCCCTGCATCCATTCCCAAAATCTTAACTAATATACTACATATGTGTCGTTGAATTCCTACTATTAAAAATTGGCCACTCCAAATCTCAATATTTCCTCCCCTCTCCATTTATTTGAAGCATTTAATTAGGATCGTGGCATACGTAAGTTATAATCTAAATTAATGTTAGTTATGGATTATTGTTGAAACAATAATTTGAGAGAGAGAGAGAGCGTGTGTGTGTGTGTGTGTGTGTGTGTGTGTGTGTGTGTGTGTGTGTGTGTGTGTGTGAGAGAGAGAGAGAGAGAGAGAGAGAGCAACTGAATGGCTCTGTATATCTGTTATTGTGTGTATGTTTACAATGGAGAATGAGCTCTCTTTTATAGAGAGAATGGGGATACAATGGATCAATCAATGGAGCACCGAAAGCATATAATTTACATTAAATAATATACGCACTAAACTAAAGCAGAAAGGTAGTAGTGGGTGTGGTTGCCTTTATAGAACGAAAGTAGACAGCTATAATGAACTAAAGTATACAACTATAACGAACTAAAGTATATGATATAGTAATAGCCCCCCGTAAACTCAAGGAGGGTAGGCATCGACCAAGTTGAGTTTGGAAACAAGATCACGGAAGCACCTAGGAAGATGAGCCTTGGTGAAAATATCAGCAAGTTGATCGGCAGAAGCAATAGGGAGAAGATGAACAGTACCACATGTAACATGCTGTCGAATGAAATGACAATCAATCTCAATATGCTTTGTGCGATCATGAAACATATCATTGTGAGCAATCTAAATGGCACTCTGATTGTCACAATAAAGAAAGGTAGCGCCAGAAGAGGAAACACCCATATCAGTGAGGAGGATTAGTAAACAATACATTAGTGGAAAGTGCGGGTAAGTGAAAGGAGGATAGGGAGGAAAACATTTTGTGCTCCCAGAAAATGACATGGCGGGAGATACGAAGACGTTTAGAGAGAGGGTCCCAACAGCGAAAGCCTTTATGTTCAATTCCATACCCAAGAAAGCAACAACACGAGAACGAGGTTCAAGCTTGGTGTGTTCATGAGATTGAAGTAGAACAAAGCAGGCAGAGCCAAAAACCCGAAGATTAGTATATGGAGGGGGAGTGCCATGCAGACGTTCAAAGGGAGTTTGATCATGGATGACAGGGGTAGGAGCACAATTGATAGTGTAGACAGCAGTGAGGGCAGCTTCCCCCCAAAAGTTTTCAGGGCAGGAAGAAGAGAGAAGGAGAGCGCGAGTAGTGTCAAGAATATGCCTATGTTTTCGTTCAGCACAGCCATTTTGCTGGGACGTGCCAGCACAGGAACGATGAGACAGTGTACCATGACTCTGAAGAAAAGAAAGGAAATCTAAGTCCCGATATTCCATAGCATTGTTAGAGCGAAAAAGTTTGATGGTTTTGGAAAATTGGGTGTGGATCATTTGGGCAAAGTTATAATAAAGGGTTTTGAGTTCAGACCGAGTTTTCATGAGAAAAATCCAAGTAAACCATGAAAAATCATCAATAAAAACAATAAAATAACGAGATCCCCTCATAGTAGGAGTAGGGGAGGGGCCCCAAATATCCGAATGTATAAGATCAAAAGGTGCACAGGAAACATAAGTACTTTTATTGAATGATAAAGCAGGTTGTTTGACAAGTTGACAGGGTATACAATCGAAAGTATCCGGAAGTACATGACCCAATTGTCCACTAGAAACCAAAGACTGTAAGCGATTAATAGAAATATGCCCTAACCGACAATGCCAAAGATGAAAAAGAGATAAAGAGGAAGCAGATGCAGGAGCATCGATCTGAGGAGAGTTAGGAACATGAAGGTGAATGAGCTCATAGAGACGTTCGTGCTTACGGCCAATCCCAATAGTCTGCCCCGTCTGAGGGTCCTGCACCAAACAATGAGTAGCATAAAATGTAACAGTTAGACCAAGTTCACATAATTGACCAATAGAAATAAGGTTGAAAGTGAGAGCAGGGATATGATAAACTTAAGGCAAAGATAAAGAAGATGTGGAAACAATACCAATATGACGGACAATCATGAGAGAACCATCAGCAGTTTGAATTGAGGGAATATGAGGAGATGAAGAGATAGAAGAAAATATAGTAGAACTGGAGGTCATATGATTACAACAGGCAGAGTCAAAATACCAAGAAGAATTACCTGGAATCACAGATAAAGTAGTAGGAGGAGGTGTACCGGAAGGGGAGAGAAGGTGTTTGAACATAGCCTCTACATCCGTTGGGGAAAAGAGAGGGGTAGATGGAGCAAGAGACTCAGAGGCAGCAGCAGAGGCAGCAGCAACAGTGTGATGAGACTGATTCCTAGAATGGGACTGATTCCCGGAACGATAAAAGCTCCCCCGGGAAGAACCACCGCGAGAAGAGTGGTTGTTGGAGGAGGAGCTGGATGGATTGCGAAAACAATCCTGTTGCAAATGACCAGGACTAAGTTTGTTGCAGTATTGGCAGGTTCTGACAGGGCAATTGACCAGGAGATATGTTAAAGGAAGGCCCCGATTCTGACAATAGAGGCAAGCAATGGTCTGCTGGGTAAATGATGGCCAGTACGGAGGAGTGGCAAGAACAGAGTCCACATGATGAGTTTGGAGAGTGCCAAGCCGAGTCTTTTCTGATAGCAGCTCAGAAATGGCTTGTTCCAGAGTGGGCAAAGGATGGCGATGAAGAAGAGAGGCACGTACGGGCTCAAAAGATGAAGTGAGAGCCATAAGAAAGTGCACCAACCTTTGCTGATTACTATAGGCAGTAAATAAGACAACATCTTCTCGGTGAGGCCAAGTCAGCTCGGAAAGAGCAAGCTGGTCCCAAACGGAGTACATTTGAGAAATGAAGTCATTGATGGACTGACTAGATTCTTGGCGCATCCGATGAAGTTGGCTCTGAAGTTGATATTGATGAGCAAGACCAGTAGTCTGGTATTGTTCTTTCAAAAAATCCCAGATGTCCTTTGCAGGAGTAGTGACAGAGTCAAGCTGAAAGCGACCAAACTGAAGACTGATAGAGGTAACAGATGTATTTCGAAACCAGATAATGATTTGGTAATTTTTACTGTCCTAGTCCTCAAGTCGGTCTTCATATGTAGTAGTAGCAATGGAAACAGTAGTTTCAGCAGTGTCTTTCACTGGATGGGTCACTTCTCCGGTGATAATTCGCCAGAGCTTCTTTCCTTTGAGGAAGGAAGACATGGCTTGGGCCCACAGAACATAGTTGGAACCATTCAAAATAACAGAAATCGGATGGGAGGCATCATGACGATCCATAATAAAGGTTGAATAGGGCTAAATCAAGAGGAATAGACCTGTAGGAGCAAAATTAGGTAAAACAGAGTGTATCAGTGAGTCCGAAAGGTCGAAAATAGCTAGGAAAGGTATGCTGGACAGAGAGGATGTCAGCAATGATGTCAGCGGCGCACGTTAGCAGAGTGCAGGGAGGAGCACGTTAGTAGGAAGGCGGCGGCGTACGGTAGCGGATTGGCGCAGGCGCGGCGCACGGTAGCAGTTTTGGCGCACGCGGGTGCACACTAGTGAAGCGGTGCACGAGGGGCGCACAGTAGCAGGCGCGGCGCACGGGAGTGGCAGGGCTGACGTCAGCTGCGACTGTGTAGGCGCGTATGGGCGTGTGGCGGATGTGTGCAGCAGCAGATGGCGCGTGCAGGCGCGTGTGAGAGTGGTGGCGTAATTGGTGACGCGTCGAGGACAAAGACGGCGCGTGTAGGCGCGTGAAAGGGTTTCTGAGGACGGGCTTGGTGCCGTTGGAATTGTGAGGAAATTCCGAGCGGTTTGGTGTAGTGCCACTGTGTACGGGACTAAACACCAAAATCGAAAATTACCAAAAATGTAACACTGGGCTTTGATACCATGAAACAATAATTTGAGAGAGAGAGAGAGAGAAAGAGAGAGAGAGAGAGAGAGCAACTAAATGGCTCTATATATCTGTTATTGTGTGTATGTTTACAATGGAGAATGAGCTCTCTTTTATAGAGAGAATGGGGATACAATGGAGCACCGAAAGCATATAATTGACATTAAATAATATATGCACTAAACTAAAGCGAAAAGGTGGTAGTGGGTGTGGTTGCCTTTACAGAACGAAAGTATACAGCTATAATGAACTAAAGTAATGAACTAAAGTATATGATATATTAACAATTGTGGTGTTTAGTTCTGAGCCATTATGGTGGTGAGATTAGAAAATTATTAAGTCAAAATTATTTGTGTCCTATTATGATTTTGGTTATGTCTCAAATCGGTATTCATTACAACTTATTATAATAACTTTGGTTACAACAAAAAGTGACATTCGATTATGACTTTAATTGGTGTTACTTACATCTTAAACCTGAAGAGCCTCAGAGATTTGATCTTCCATCTTAATGAGAAGTTCATCAGCATCATGTGTTACTAGCTCAAGTACACCAACACAGCTCTGGCTAGAAGGATCGAACACCGGTAAAGCCAACGATTGCGCGACATTGCAATGTACAGCATGACTGCCCTGTGGGTGTTCTGAATTGTTACAGGTGCCCAAAATTCAGCCAGAGTTGGTAGGCAATTAAATGATAAAGTTTGAAGTACAAATTTGATCTTATCTCTGATGCCCCAATTGGTGATCCAGCTTTCTGAGATGGAATTACCTATATATTATTTCAATATTTACAAGTCTTGTCGAATTAATAAACATCCCACTAACATATCAATAAGCTAGCTACTCTTAGCTCGGTGCCAAAAAAGGAGCAGTGTCCCATAAGATAAAACACACACTTACAAAATTTAAATATATATATATATGTAAAGATGAAGAAGAAGACGACTACAGATTAGCTGTGTTGACAAAAATAGTAACATTTGCAGCAAAACATACTCAAATTCAGACAAGACATATTCCAAGGAGAACAAACACAAGGCCGTGTATGAAGCGAAAAAACAACAAAAATTCACCTTTGGTTTCAGAAAATTGAGTGTTTTTTTTTTTTTTTTCTAATATTTTTTTTTTCAGTCAAAAATTTTAATATTTTAAGAAATTTTTTATTTTTTTAGATGCACCTAGATATAGTATAAAACATTTATGAATTTTTTTTAAAAAAAAATCATCAAACACAAAAAATACAAGTATTATTGTGTATTTATTGAATTTTTTAATATTTTTTCGTAAATATTTTACTGTTTAGATATATTATATCCATTTAAAAAGTTAAAAGTTTGCTTAAAATATTAAAAAATTCACTGAAAATAAAAAAATCATGAAAAGCAAAAAAATTCAATTTTTAGAAAATGAATCAAAACTAAACAAGGGAATTCTCTTCCAATTTTTCCCGCACAAATCTTAACTGAAATCAAAGATCCAAATCGACACTGCCTATATGTGTAACAGAATTCATACATAATTGCAATATAATGTCTGATACATTTCCATAAATGAAGTGCATAGAAGGTAATTGTTATTGCAAAGGAGAAATTGAAAAAAATAAAAATAAAAATAAAAAAAAAATAAGAAGAAGAAGAAGAAAGATAGAGAGAATAAACGGGGAAAGCATTTATGGCATTCATCTATGGGTCTTGTTAGAGAAAAAATAAAAATAAATAAATAAATTGAAATATATTTTTCATTAAATTCAATACACTTTACTAAAATTAATATATTTTTAAAACGATTTATAACATTAACAATGCATAGGGCCATTTCCCTTCATCTATAAGCTATGTGAAATGGGGAAGGAGTTTCAACTCTTTTTATCATTAAATCGGAAAGTAATAAATTGAGCCAAAATAGACCTAAATACAAATAAGGGTAAATTCCATTTAGGTTTAGGTTTAATACATATCATCATTTGAAAAATTACACTAATTCTCTATAATTAAAATTATTTAGACAAAATAAAAATATTGAACTCATACATTCTTACTTTTCTTGCTTAAGGAATTTTTTATTTCTTTTGCTTGATTTTTTTTAAAATATAATTTCCTCTCTTTTTTTAATATGAATTGTTACCTTTTATATAAATAAGGAATTTGTAAAATGAGACTATTAATCACATGAGTAAGAATGTAATTTTTAAATAAATTAGGAGTAAAATATAATTAGATAAAATTTCGGAGTGTCAGTGTAATTTACTACAAACAAATATCGAATCGGAGCAATGGTAATGAATTGGAGACACAATCACAACCATGGAGAGAGCGAGAGAGAGGGGAAACTTACAATGGAAAGAGGGGGAAGTTTGGATACGTTGTCATATCGATTCCAGAAAACCCATAAATGCGATTCATATACGGTGTGTTTGTTTAGACGAATTGGATAAGGGGATTAGAATCCACTGGACTATTAATCCTGTGATACACTATTCCTGGATTATTTGGTTGAATTGGATTTATATCCCATGTTTGTTTAGTCATGGGATTAGATATTAAGAAATGATTATTTGGTTAGATATTATATGAATCTTATGTTTGTTTTGGATATTATGGAGAAGGATAAATGCTCAAATGACTATTTTACCATTTTCAATTATTTAATAAGTAATAATAATATTAAACATATCTTTAATATTTTAATTATTTTTTGTTAGATTAAATAAAAATTTATTTTATTTTTTAGACAATTAAATAAATTTATTTTTTAAAAATTAAATAAATTAAATATCAATAAAAATATATGTTATTTTTTTAATTAAAATTTTAAATCAATTTATTTAAAAATAATAATAATAATTAAATAATGAAATTAAATAAAACATCTATTAAAATTTAACTAATGAAATTAAATAAAATATAAACAAAATTTTAAAATAAAACACCAATAAAATAAATTATTTTAAAAAATTAAATAAATAAAACATCAATAAAAATTAAATAAAATTGTTTTATTTTTAAATTGAGACATTTAAATTTTATTGAATTTTACTAAATATAATACATAATTAAATAGTAGATGATTAAATTGGTCATTTCACCACTTAATCCCATATCCCCTTATCCCTCATTTGTGTCTCAACCCCCAATAGGACACGATAGTTGTAGACGTCCCCGAACGTCCCGGGAGGGAATCCCGTTTTGTTTATTGGACTCACTACAGTTCGGACTCAAATGTCACGGTCCTGAATCTAATCCCGCAAAATGCAATGCGAGACCGATAAATCACCAAAGAGTCCAAATCCAGCAAATCATTTTTGAAAACAGATTTTTTGAAAGAAGTGCCAAACATGGACTGCTTTGCCAGATACAGAGTCGCCACCTAAATATTTTGTTTTGGGGGAATTTAGGAAACCCTGACTCGTGCCTAAGATCACGTGTCCATCATCACCAAAGTTGCCTCGGCTCGGGAACTTGGGTACGAATGGGGAAGGTCACATTGTGATCACTCCCGCTCGCCCGATCAAAGATCGGCCTCTACTAACCATAATATCGAGTTTTGAAAACATTATGTGCTCTTATTCCGGTTGTTAGCCTAGAATTACTATGTAATGCACACAGCATACAAGTATTGACTAGATTGCCTAAGTTGGAACAAAACATCGCATATCCATTTGTTTTGAAAATGGATTGAAGTTTGCTACTCGTAAATAGGCTAAAACACGGGTTTCGACGAATTATTCCAATTCAAGCAATCCAACCTTCACCCACAAGCATTCAGGCAGTTATATCACATAAGCACATAGCCTCATGGCAAGCATGCTATCATGGCAATCACTCACACACATGCAAGGATGCTAAGCATAAACACTCACCGAGTACTCCAAGCCAAAGAAAGAAGCTAATTAGAAAACATGCATGAATCCTAACTGTACTGAGATGCCTAATGCAACACATGTAAAAATGCAACTACAATAGGTTCGACTATTCTAAGATGGCATATGAAATGCAACAATCGATACATGTATTCAACTTGGAATTGAAATATAATGTAGTTAGCATGATGCGCTGAGCCCGGTATATGCAAGACAGAATGAATGCAAACATGCGAGCATAAGTATGCTAATTGAAACGTGCCCTAAACTAACCATCATAAGCTGGTAAATAAAAGGGAAAAAGACGTGGGGTTGGAAGACATACATCACACACATGCACACTTATTACAAAATTGCCCTCCTCGGAGGGTCCGAATAAATAATACAGACCGAATAAATAATTAACTACTCTAGCTAATTAAATATTACAAAACCCTAATTAATTAACAAATTAACTAAGAAACGGAATAAACTAGTATGCAGATCTATGGACCGCCTCAGCTCTGTTCTGAATGATGAAAGATGCATGCATGCTCGAGTCGCCTTGTCGGGAAATTCCTCGCGATGCCCCAATTTGCCTCTGTTTGCAATTGATCCCGGAATATTATACAAAGCTTTAGAAGGCTGCTGGTTTCTGGTTTGCTGCAACAGAGAGCAAGAAAGGGACATGGCAAAGAATTTTCAACACATGTGCGCACGACCACTCTCCCCGTCATTGCACAAGCTCTAGGGAGTGTAGTCCTCGATCCTTGTGCCATCAATCACGTATCTCGATGCATGACGGCCGAGCAGTCGAATTGCACGACTCAATGTGAAATGAATGCACATATAAACACAACAAGGCCTAAACTCCATCATGGGTAATCCAGAGTGTCAGTGACCGAAAATTGCGACACGTTTCGTCACTTTGAGTACGAAACGCCCCTCGTTTCCTGTGTTTGGACTAACCCTACTCCAAACACAATGCAATGAGATGGCATACACAATGCGACTAACATGCAACCCTAAATGCAATGCAACCTAATCATGCTGGCATGCGAGGGATGATATGCACACAAGCAACCTAGCATACGCAATGCTATGGACTAAAATGGCATACACAATGCACATGAGCTATATGGCATACACAATGCACACATACGAAGATGGACATACACAAAGGCATAATCAAAGTATACACAATGCGATGGTCAAACATGCAACAACATGAACCAAATGGCATACACAATGCAAGGTGGACTTAAACCAATATGAGTGGACCTCAGCCACACTCAAATCAGTGGCCATTCATGGTGAAATTAAAGGCAAGAACACTCATGCAAATATGCCCAATGCAAGGGACCGATCCTAAAGCACCAAATGCAACTTTATCAAAGCATGGAAAAGGATGAAATATGGCGTACAAACATACATTTTCCAGCTTTGAAACATGATGCTCCATGGTCCCGAATCATGCAAATATGTCACCCAATGCATGCTAGATGGCCCGAATATCGAAACTAGTGAAGCGGGTTACACTAGAGGTACACAAAGCAATGCACAAATAAAAAAACCAACCCCAAACAGACCCTAGGAAAGTCCAAGACAGTGGGAAAATGGCCTAAAATGATGGCTCAGCATGCATAGAAATGAAGCTCACGCAATGGTCCGAAAACGAGGCATTTATGCACAACTTTCAAACGCATTTAAAGAGTGGAAAACATGGATATATGGCATGCATATAAGCTCTGAAATATGATATACAATGGCCTCAAAATATGGAAACACCTCAACACAAGCATACAATAGGCCCCAAAACTCAAAGCTAGGCAAGGGTATTGAACTACAACCATGCATAGCAAGCATTATTCGACCATGAGGCATAAAAACAGAGCTAAGGCAGTCCAAAATATGCACAAAATCAGCTTAAGGTTTGGCCCAAAAGTGCTAGAATCAAAGACCAAAAAAGCATGCAACACAAGCTAGTAAAGGGGATTTGCACTACAAGTATGTGAGGCAATAAAGAGGCTACCAAACCAGAAAAATTCAGAGGTATGACATGCCAAATAAACCCCAAAAACCCACTGAAACATGGTCTATGCATGCAAGAATGATAGGCTCCTTTGATAGGCTACAAAGAGGGTTGTTTTACACATGCAAGAGGGACACCTAATATGGAGAAACCACCTCTAGATAGAGGTTATGAAGGCCCTAAAACTCACTAAAAAGGGCCTGAAATGAGGCTAGGAAGCATGCAAGTAAAGGCTCCTTTGAAAGGCCATGAAGAGGGTTACTCTACACATGCAAGAGGGACACCTAATATGGAAAAACCACCTCTGGGCAGAGGTCATGCAGGTCCTAAAACCCACCAAAAATGGCCTGAAACATGCTCAAGAAGTGTACAAATATGGGCTCCTTTGTAAGGCCAAGAATGCTAGTAAACAAGACAAGGGGTGTGAGGGTCACCCCTCTTTGATTTTGGGGCTCAAAACAGCATTCTAGCCACTGAAAATCCATTGTATTTCAGTGGCTAAAAGGCTAAACAAATCACAATACAAAGGCCTTAATGCATGGCTCAAAACAACATGAAAACAAGCATGCAAGGGGGTAGATGACCCCCAACAGAAAAATGACCTTAAACAAACTTCAAGAGGAGCTCAAAATAAGACTTTTTTCAGTTTATGACAAAGCTCATATATGCTTGAAAACTAGGCTAAAAGATGGAACAAAAAGATGACCAAAAGAGGGAACTAGTGTGTTACCCCTGTCGCACAGCAAGACAGCAAGCTCTGGACCAAGAAACCAGCTCCTCAAGCTCTGAAAACAAGCTCCAAGGACCTCCAAGCAATGGTGGCAGTCCAAGTGGTCGGCCGACCACTTAACTTGGTCGGCCGACCAGGTCAAAAGGTCCAAGGTGGTCGGCCATCCCTTATGATGAAGCCCCAGAAGTTAGTTTTCCAATGGCGCCAGCCTTGCATTAAAATTCCAACTGTGCAATAAGTTATGCCTGTTTTGGTGAAGCCGCGCAGATTCGGTCCAACCGGATTGATGCCCTACTTCAACCAACCATATCTCCCCCATCCGGACTTGGCTTTAGGAGATTCTTGAGTGCAAAATGAAGCCACAGAAGTTTCCTTTCCAACGGTAATGGCCTCATATCTTAAATCCAAGTGTACAAATGAATAGGCCCGATTCAGCGAGGGCTGCTCGACTCTCTCTTAATGGTTCATGCCCATTTTCTCCCCCAACTGGATTTCTCCCTTTTCTCCTATTTTCCTCAACTTCAAACCCCTAAGCAAGGTTTTTTGAAAGATTTTTCAAAGATTCCATCTCTCTTTCATTCATTTCCACTTTGTCCTAGCTCGGTTTATCGAAAAGCGTGACATTTAGCAAAATGTGAGCCTCGAGACATTATAGGAACTTTATTTCAAAAATATTTCGAAAGAGAGGGTTTTAAGATCTAAAATCTTTTGGTGAAGAAATGGGGTGTGAGGTTAGGGTTTGACTCTCCTCTTGCCGAAGAAATCAAACCTTTGCCCTGCTCAACTTTCTCCACCAAGTAAACCATCAGTACTGCCCAAGTCTTAAGAGCGGTCAAAAATGGGGTGTCTATAGTTGCCTCTCTTTGACAGAGTTTGAAGTCATGAAATGACATGAGTGAATGTCAAAGCCCAAAGACGACCTATTTTTGACAAGGCTGAAGACTTGGACAAACAAACAAAATGAAGATAAATAAACGGTTGTGCCCGCAGGCTGCCTACGTATCCCTTTGCAAGGAATCAAACCAGCGTAGTTCAGGGGCAGGATGCAAAATGATATGCAGAAAGATTTTGATAATTGGACTTATACGTTACACGGAGCTGGTTTGAAAATTGGACTTATACGCTACGCGAAGCCGGTTTAAAAATTAGACTTATACGCTACGCGAAGCCGGTTTGATAATTGGACTTACATGCTTTCGCGAAGCCGGTTTGATAATTGGACTTATACGCTACGCGAAGCCGGTTTGATAATTGGACTTATACGCTACACGAAGCCGGTTTAAAAATTGAGGATTTATGCAATGCACTGTAATGTAGTGGCTAAAATGCAATGTAATAGCTAAGAGGTGAAGGTACCTTACAGGGGCAATTGGTAATGACTTGGGGATCTTTCGCTTCTTCTTGGTTGAACTACAGGTACTACTTTTCTCCCTGACTATGGTCACAGCTTTCCATATTCTCCAACAGGGTGACAGACTAGGTTGGTTCAGTATCCAGAATTAAGGCGCATACACATGCTATCTCAATCTATGGCGCTGCCATACAGATTTCAAGCCGAGGATATACCCCTGGGTATTTAAACCAGACTTTAGTCTCGGAAATCCCGAACCTTTGCGTTCTAGGCACGAGCCATTTGAACTCTAGTTTCCACCGTCTCAGTTGATCTCCTAGGAACTCATCGCAAACACAAGCAGGTGGTTATACCAGACCACCGGAAGTCGTTCGGGCACGATTGTAACATGCCCGGGGGGTACCCGCGCGTGATAAACAGTTTGGACTCCCGAGATCTCTTTGATCTAGTCTCACGAGTGCAATGTGAAACGTAGATGAGAGTCCAGATTTGGCAACTTTTATTAAAAATCCATTTTATTGCAATTTTGTCAAAAATGGACTGCGTCATCAGATCTTAGAGTCGCCACCTAATATTTTGGGAAATTAGGAAACCCATGACTCGGTGCCGAGGCCATTGTTCGTCGTAACCAAGGATGCTTGGCTCGGAACCTTAGGTATGAGAGGGAAAGGTCAATAATGAGCACCCCCGCTCACCCGATCAAAAGATTGGCCTCTACTAAACCATGATATGACTTTTTATTTTCTTTATATGTTCATGTTCTGATTATTTTAGTAAATCCTAAAATTTACAATGTGAAGCATGCAAGGTATAGACTAGTTTGCTCAAATTGGAACAATTCAATTTCATGTTTGTTTTTCGAAAAGGGTTTGAATTTGCCACTTGACAAAGTGGGCTTAAAGTTTGTGAATTTGCCACTGCAAAGTGGGCTTAAAACATACATTTATTGAATGATTCCAATTCAAATAATAAGCCTTCATCCACAAGCATTCATACAGTTATATCAAGTAAGCAAGTAGCCTCATAGTAGAATACTAACACATAGTAAGAAATCACACACAAATGGGATGCTAAAGCATAAAAACTCATAGATTGACCGACGTCCCTCGAACAGCTACCAAACAAAATTAGAAAAATATGCATGATCTTATATACAGAATCCTAATGCAATTCACTCATGAGATGCACTAAAGATTCGGCTTCTAAAATATGGCATGTGAATCATCTCAATAACATGAGGTAGCACACAAAATCATGAGATAATCAATTAAAGCATAAAGATGCAAATTTAGTCGAATCTTATGCATGGAGCATGGATGTAAAGCAGGGATATGCATGGCATGTCAGTTAGAGAAAGCGATTAAAGAATGGGATAGAAAGAAGCGGGGTGAGGGAATTATTACAATCATTTTAAATATTACGAATCCAAGGGAGATAGGAGAGAATAATAATAAAATAAAATAAAACCTCACAAAAAACTCAAAATTAAAATAAAAGTTTTAAAACCCCCGACTACTCATCAATTAGCAAAGATCCATGTGTCTTCAATCAAATCCAGTCCATGTACTCATCTTCAATGAAGGGCCCCACCTCTAGCCATTCAGCAACTAGCAAAAATCCACGGTTTATTGTCCGACTTTGGTTTATGATCCTGATCGTAGGATATGACCGTCCCAGCTCTATGATCATCCTGTTGAAATTTCATGTCGGTTGGACAAGATCTCACCATAGATCTTCCATTTGCTTTTTCCGAATTTTTTGATTATAGATCATCATTCTAGCCTCGAAATTTATAGAATATAACCTCAAAAATAGATTTTACAAGTCAAAAAACCTTAGGATGGTTATTTCCAACGTCATCGAATCACCCAATCATCCTAGATGCACCATAACACTATAATCCAAGAAGCACACAATAGAACCCAGCATCATCTGTTTCTTTATTCCTGCGCACAACAGAGACCAAATTTCCAATTTTCCGACTTACTTCGACCCATCTTTCGGACTCTATAACTTTCTCGATTCTCATCAGTTTTACTCCATTCTTTCATTAAACTCTTTTTCCCACTTCCTACTTGTCCTACATCACCTCTCCTTCTCACTTCTCCCCGAAATGGGTGGTTTCGACATACCAAAAGTTGTCCGAAAACCATCTTCGAAAATTCCACGAAATACCTCCAAATTTATTCCTGCGCACAACAAAGACCAAATTTATTTCTCTCTCACTTCTCCTCGAGCTGTGTTGAGTCTGCCAAAAGGGAGAGATATTGAGTGGCGCTGGTCTCGGCAATGCAATGGTGGTGGCTCGGTCGTGGAGTTGCGGCAACAATGGAAGAGAAAGAGAGAGAGAGAGAGAGAGAGAGAGAGAGAGAGAGAGAGAGAGAGAGAGTGGAAGGGAACCCGTGCATGTGTGTATGCCTGTATCTAGGTGTCTTACTGCTGCGTGTGCCTGTGTATGCATGTGCCGTGTGTATGAGTGTGGTGTTGGGTGTGTGCCTGTTGTTTGTGTGTTGTGTGTGTCTGCTGTGTGTGTACTAGTGTGCTATGTTAGGTGTGTATGAGTGTGGTGTTGGGTGTGTGCCGTGTGTGTTGTGTGTGTGTGTTCCATGCGAGGGAGATAGAAAATGTGGCAGTGTGTGTGTGTGATAGCAGTCAAAGAGAGAGGTGGAGCTTGCGTGTGTGTGCTGTGTATCTTTCAGAGAGAGAAAGAGGACTGTTCTGTGTGTGCATGGAATGATGCATGTGTTGTATCTATGTGCTTGTAGCTCAGATCAAGAACCTCTCTTCCCCTCACATTTTTCACTCACTCACTCTCCCTTTTTGAAACTGCTCTCTGCCTGTGTTGTCTTGCTCAAAATCCTTTTTCTCCTCTTTTTTTTTTCTCTCCATCTCAGCTTTTCTCTCTCTCTACCCGTGTGTGTCTGCCCCTCATTTTTTTATTCCCCCCACTCACTCTAAAATTCTTTCCACCGAAAAAACTGTCCCCCCTCTCCCTCCTTTCTCTTGCTCTTTTCTTTTTATCATCACCTACCAGCTCCTTTAACAATCATTCTCTACCCACTCTCACTTGCTCTCTTCTTTTTTTTTTTTTTTCTATATCACCCACTCCCTCTTTTTCTTACTCTCCTCTTTGTTTTTCAACAACTGCTCCCTGGCTACCCCATTTTTCTCTCTAAAAAATATTATCCCTCGATTCTTGTTTCCTCACCCACGAGGCCACTCCCTCTTTTCTTATCACCCACGAGACCACTCACATGAACCACCCACTATCTCTTAAAATAATTTATCATTTTTTCCACCCAAAACCTCATCATTATATATTCTATCTATATTTTAATATATAAACATATACATATATATAAATTGAATTCAATTTCTTTTTTTTTTCTTTTTTTATTATTTTTTATTTTTTTATCTTTTATTTGTTTTTGTTATTTTTTATTTCTAAAATACACCACCTCAAAATATATACACACACATCAAATTATATAAAAACATATAAAATTATAAAATACTACAAAGTAATAAACTATATGATATAAACTAATTTGACCAAAATAGGTGAGGTTTGGGATTAAAATTTCAATTTGATTTTTTTGGTGAGGGTGGTCAAAACAAAGTGCTCAAGTCTTAGGGCTGGTCAAAATGGGATGTCTACAGTTGCCCCTCTTTGACAGAGCTCGAAGTCATGAAGTGACGTGAGTGAATGTCAAAGCCCGAAGACGACCCTTTTGACAAGGCCGTAAGACTTGGGCAAACAAACAAGATGTAATGCAAGTGGTTGAACCCAAAGGTTGCCTACATATCCCTTTGCAAGGAATCAAATTAGCGTAGTTCAGGGGCAAGATGCTAATGATATGCAGGAAGATTGTGAGAATTGGACTTATACGCTGCGTGAAGCCGATTATTTTTGAAAAACTTATGATCATGCAAGAGAGGAAAGACCTCAACCAAGAGAAATCAACATCCTAACACGTCTCACGCGAAAGGAGGAACGATGGTGTAAACAACAAGCTCACCTAATGTTTTTAACCGAGTGAATCAACCACCTAACACGTCTCACGCGAAAGGAGGAAATATGGTCTAAACAACAGGCGCACTTGCCAAGGCCGCCCTTCTGGGTTTTCAACCTTGCGAGCTCTGTTTTTCTTTTCTTTTCAATTCTTTTCTTTTCTCCTTTTTTTTTTTCTTCATATTTTCCTTTCATTTTCTTCATTTTTCTTCTTTTTCTTTTTTTTATTCTTTGCATTTTTCTCTCTTTTTCTTTTGTTCTTTTTCTTCTTTTTTCTTGCTCTAACTTTTGCCTGGGTCGCCCTTCTGGGTTTTCGGCCCAGCGAGCCTCTCAAGGATAAAAGTGTAGCTTTGTCCATGTCAAATGGTTTTGAGATCCTGAAGTCATCTGAATCCAAAAGAATGGCTGATGTTCACTGATGATGTAGGAGTTCATCCAATGGGGGCTGAATGTGCCCCTAGTATTGTGGATAGGAACTTAGTTGTCCTTCAGCACAAACTTTCTTCTTTCCTCCCTTCTGGGATTTGGCATTCTTGCCAGTTTTCATTGATTTGCAAAATGATCCACACAAGTCTTCGTAGGACCGCGCAAAATATTTTTTGAAATCTTTTAAGAAAGCGACACATCGCTCGCGCTGAAGACAGTATAGGACCAATCTGGATCAAGCCAGGATCCTTCTCAGTACTCACATTAACAAGCATGATCTCAATCATTAAGGGCTTAGCACGCCTCTCTTTCTCTCAATTGATCAAATTTTTGTAAAACCTGAGAAATTCCTCCTTCTTTGTTTTCACCGCAATGTTAGAAAAAGTTTTGAAAAACTTAGGTCAATGAAATGACTTCAAAGTACAGAAGAGCAGGTGAAAAGCACTGTCGTTCCGTTCAAATCTGTTGGCACAACTGGCACAAGGCAGAAGCAAACATGAGAGTGTGAAAATTACCACTGTTCATTTAGATCTGTTGGCACAACCAGCTCCATAACAGAAACAGACTCAAAAGTAAGCGAAAAGACAAACACAAAATAAAACAGTGATGCCCGAGGTAACACCCTCGGAACCACACGACTATTATACAACAAGACTGACTCAATACAACAAGAAAGACCCGAATCAAAAAGACTGACTCAAAACAAAGAGACAGATTCAAAACAACACAACAGAACTGACTCAATACCTAAGCCAGACATTACAAAAACTAGCATTCGCAAATGCTCAACATAGTGCGTGCCAAACGCCACATCTAAAATAAACCGAGCACCGTCCACAGATGGTCCAACCTCTGATTACATACTCATATTATCCTCGAAGTCCACCAATCCAGTGCTGACAGACTTTGCTGAGCTCGGTGGGAGGATGACCTCATTATCAATCAAATTTTGTATCTCGTGGCGAAGACAAACGCAACTGTCGGTGTCATGACCGGTTTGTTGATGGAAAGCACAGTACTGGGTACTATCATGCTTAGGTGGAAAAGAATTCGGAAGAGACTGAGGCTCAAGTGGTTTGAGGTGGCCTTTCTCAACGAGGAGTTGAAGAGCCTTGGACAAAGGCATACAGAGGGCATGAAGACCCTGCGACCTCGGGGTAAATACTTCGAGGTTTGTGGGTTCTTGCTGGGCACACTAGCAAAAGGGTCGGCCGGCACTGGCTTGGTCTGCTGATTTTTTCCAGGTGCAGGGTTATAATTGGAAGGAACTGTTCTGGTACGGCGGTCCCTATCCCGATTTTCCCTTTGGCTTGAATTGCTTTCGGCCTGAGTAGGGAAAGTGTCGTCCACAGTCTTAGCCACAACTGCGAATACTTGCTGCTTATTCAACCCTTCGGCTTTTAGAGCCTCAACAGCCTGCTGGAGTTGTTCATAGGGATCAATGTCCGTCTTCGCTTTGTTCTTTCCACTAGCCTCAGCTTGATGGACAGTTTGGGTTTCTACTTCAGTGCGGAGCCCCGTTGTCGTCGAACTATCATTACTAGAGCTTGAGACAACTTCAGGTTGGCTGAGCTCAATTACAATTCGCCCCAGTAGCGGGGGCTCCTGTGGTTTGAAGTTCCCGGCATACAATGCGGTTGGTGGTGGGATCGACATTCCATAGGCTAGATCAGCCACAGACCTCTGAAGGTCGCCAATCATTCCCATCAACTTGAAAGTAGTGGGCTCACGGGCTTGAAATAATTGGGGTTCCCAGATCGGATGTGCGGCAGGTGACTTGGGTAGGTGTGGTATGTCAACATCAGTCTCACCCTGCATGGTGATTCCCTGGTTCAATGCTATTGCCATGACCACAATTTCTTCTGAATTCTGGGTCGTCATAAGTCTACTGAACTGGACAGAGGTGGTGTAACTGGTGACTGACAGATCTGACGAACTGGTGAGCCTTTTCCTGTCTTGCCTCAGCAAAGGAGAATACCGGTTGCTCTAACCGAGTCTCTGAGCCTTGAAAGAGAAAAACAGGCAACATCTCAACCCCAATCAATACAGATATGGACATAGCTGAATAACTGTATTCGACCACTGATCACTGTTCCCCAAATTACTGCTCCAAAACTAAATCTGATACCTATGGATATACTGATTCCCAAAACACTGGTGCCCGCAGGCCTGATGCCCATACTAGCAAACTGATACATGCGTTCCTGTAGAGACGCACTCTAAAAGCACATAACAAACAAGTGAGAGCAAAAACACCCCTATGTTAGGGTTTCCCTGTCCTATTTTGTCAGGAGCTAGGGTTTCACTACGCACGCAGCAGTTTCAAACAACCTATAATTGGGTAAGCAACCTGTCCTAGCTTGGAATGGTCACTATGGATTCCGAATATGCACTAGGTCGAATGGTCAAAAAGGGTGCCCCGATAAAAATCAGGGTTTGTGTTCCCATCGTGGCAGAGCCCGTAACCGGTTAGCCTTATGGCACGCTTCTCAAAGCGAGCCTCCAGAAAATTGTTCAAGAATAGCAGATGGCAAATACGGTGTCCTAGGCGCACCAATGCGAATGCAATGCAAAGAGACACATAAGTGTAGTCACAATAAGATATCATGAGTTCGAGTTAAGTTCTCTAACTTCCCAGCAGAGTCGCCAGAAACTGTAGGCGTCCCCGAACGTCCTGGGAGGGAATCCTGTTTTGTTCATTGGGCTCACTACAGTTCGGACTCAAATGTCACGGTCCTAAATCTAATCCCGCAAAGTGCAATACGAGACCGATAAATCACCAAAGAGTCCAAATCCAGCAAATCATTTTTGAAAACAGATTTTTTGAAAGAAGTGCCAAACATGGACTGCTTTGCCAGATACAGAGTCGCCACCTAAATATTTTGTTTTAGGGGAATTTAGGAAACCCTGACTCGTGCCTAAGGCCACGTGTCCATCATCACCAAAGTTGTCTCGGCTCGGGAACTTGGGTACGATTGGGGAAGGTTACTTCATGAGCACCCCTGCTCGCCCTATCAAAGATCGGCCTCTACTAACCATGATATCGATTTTTGAAAACATTAGGTGCTCTTATTCCGGTTATTAGCCTAGAATTACTATGTGATGCACACAGCATATAAGTATAGACTAGATTGCCTAAGTTGGAACAAAACATCGCATATCCGTTTGTTTTGAAAATGGATTGAAGTTTGCTACTCACAAGTAGGCTAAAACACGGGTTTCGACGAATTATTCCAATTCAAGCAACCCAACCTTCACCCACAGGCATTTAGGCAGTTATATCACATAAGCACATAGCCTCATGGCAAGCATGCTATCATGGCAATCACTCACACACATGCAAGGATGCTAAGCATAAACACTCACCGAGTACTCCAAGCCAAAGAAAGAAGCTAATTAGAAAACATGCATGAATCCTAACTATACTGAGATGCCTAATACAACACATGCAAAAATGCAACTACAATAGGCTCGGCTATTCTAAGATGGCATATGAAATAAAACAATCGATACATGTATTCAACTTGGAATTGAAATATAATGCAGTTAGTATGATGCGCCGAGCCCGGTGTATACAAGACAGAATGAATGCAAACATGCGAGCATAAGTATGCTAATTGAAACGTGCCCTAAAATGACCATCATAAGTTGGTAAATAAAAGGGAGAAAGACGTGGGGTTGGAAGACATACATCACACACACGCACACTTATTACAAAATTGCCCTCCTCGGAGGGTCTGAATAAATAATTAACTACTCTAGCTAATTAAATATTACAAAACCCTAATTAATTAACAAATTAACTAAGAAACGAAATAAACTAGTATGCAGATCTATGGACCGCCTCAGCTCTATTCTGAATGATGAAACATGCATGCATGCTCGAGTCGCCTTGTCGGGAAATTCCTCGCGATGCCCCGATTTGTCTCTGTTTGCAATTGATCCTGGAATATTGTACGAAGCTCTAGAAGGCTGCTGGTTTCTAGTTTGCTGCAACAGAGAGCAAGAAAGGAGCATGGCAAAAAATTTTCAACACATGTGCGCACGACCACTCTCCCCGTCATTGCACAAGCTCTAGGAAGTGTAGTCCTCGATCCTCGTGCCATCAATCACGTATCTCGATGCATGATGGCCGAGGAGTCGAATTGCACGACTCAATGTGAAATGAATGCACATATAAACACAACAAGGCCTAAACTCCATCATGGGTAATCCGGAGTGTCAGCGACCAGAAATTGAGACACGTTTCGTCACTTTGAGTACGAAACGCCCCTCGTTTCCTGTGTTTGGACTAATCCTACTCCAAACACAATGCAATGAGATGGCATACACAATGCGACTAACATGCATCCCTAAATGCAATGCAACCTAATCATGCTGGCATGCGAGGGATGATATGCACACATGCAACCTAGCATACGCAATGCTATGGACTAAAATGGCATACACAATGCACACATACGAAGATGGACATACACAAAGGCATAATCAAAGTATACACAATGCGATGGTCAAACATGCAACAACATGAACCAAATGGCATACACAATGCAAGGTGGACTTAAACCAATATGAGTGGACCTCAGCCACACTCAAATCAGTGGCCATTCATGGTGAAATTAAAGGCAAGAACACTCATGCAAATATGTCCAATGCAAGGGACCGATCCTAAAGCACCAAATGCAACTTTGTCAAAGCATGGCAAAGGATGAAATATGGCGTACAAACATACATTTTCCAGCTTTGAAACATGATGCTCCATGGTCCCGAATCATGCAAATATGTCACCCAATGCATGCTAGATTGCCTGAATATCGAAACTAGTGAAGCGGGTTACACTAGAGGTACACAAAGCAATGCACAAATAAAAAAACCAACCCCAAACAGACCCTAGGAAAGTCCAAGACAGTGGGAAAATGGCCTAAAATGATGGCTCAGCATGCATAGAAATGAAGCTCACGCAATGGTCCGAAAACGAGGCATTTATGCACAACTTTCAAACGCATTTAAAGAGTGGAAAACATGGATATATGGCATGCATATAAGCTCTGAAATATGATATACAATGGCCCCAAAATATGGAAACACCTCAACACAAGCATGCAATAGGCCCTAAAACTCAAAGCTAGGCAAGGGTATTGAACTACAACCATGCATAGCAAGCATTATTCGACCATGAGGCATAAAACAGAGCTAAGGCAGTCCAAAACATACACAAAATCAGTTTAAGGCATGGCCCAAAAGTGCTAGAATCAAGGACCAAAATAACATGCACCACAAGCTAGTAAAGGGAATTTGCACTACAAGTATGTGAGGCAATAAAGAGGCTACCAAACCAGAAAAATTCAGAGGTATTACATGCCAAATAAACCCCAAAAACCCACTGAAACATGGTCTATGCATGCAAGAATGATAGGCTCCTTTGATAGGCTACAAAGACGGTTGTTCTACACATGCAAGAGGGACACCTAATATGGCGAAACCACCTCTGGAAAGAGGTTATGAAGGCCCTAAAACTCACTAAAAAGGGCCTGAAATGAGGCTAGGAAGCATGCAAGTAAAGGCTCCTTTTAATGGCCATGAAGAGGGTTACTCTACACATGCAAGAGGGACACCTAATATGAAAAACCACCTCTGGAAAGAGGTCATGCAGGTCCTAAAACCCACCAAAAATGGCCTGAAACATGCTCAAGAAGTGTACAAATATGGGCTCCTTTGTAAGGCCAAGAATGCTAGTAAACAAGACAAGGGGTGTGAGGGTCACCCCTCTCTCATTTTGGGGCTCAAAACAGCATGCTAGCCACTGAAAATCCACTGGATTTCAGTGGCTAAAAGGCCAAACAAAGCAGAATACAAAGGCCTTAATGCGTGGCTCAAAACAAGATGAAAACAAGCATACAAGGGAGTAGATGACCCCCAACAGAAAAATGACCTTAAACAAACTTCAAGAGGAGCTCAAAATAAGACTTTTTTAAGTTTATGAAAAAGCTCAAATATGCTTGAAAACTAGGCTAAAAGATGGAACAAAAAGATGACCAAAAGAGGGAACTAGTGTGTTACCCCTGTAGCATAGCAAGACAGCAAGCTCTGGACCAAGAAACCAGCTCCTCAAGCTCTGAAAACAAGCTCCAAGGACCTCCAAGAAATGGTGGAAGCATGTGGTTGTGAGATGGTGTGTGAAGGGCCAAGAACAAGGCTCTATTGAACCTAAAAGAGAGGGATATAGAAAGAGATATGTGTATGTATGCTCCAGCAACTTCTGAACCCTTACAAAGGTAGGGGAGCCTTTCCTTTATAGAGAAGAGAGGCTAAAGCATCTCTTGGAAGCTAATAACCAAGAATAAACATCCTCCATACACGTGTATGGAGGATGCAGCAAATGCCTCCCAGCTGGCACAGCTGGAAGCAACACGGTGAGACAAAGCTGCAGGTAGCTGGCCGACCAGTCCAAGTGGTCGACCGACCACTTAACCTGGTCAGCCGACCAGGTCAAAAGGTCCAAGGTGGTTGGCCATCCCCTATGATGAAGCCCCAGAAGTTAGCTTTCCAATGGCACCAACCTTGCATTAAAATTCCAACTATGCAAAAAATTATGCCTATTTTGGTGAAGCCGCGCAGATTCGGTCTAACCGGATTGATGCCCTACTTCAACCAACCATATCTCCCCCATCTTGACTTGGCTTTAGGAGATTCTTGATGCAAAATGAAGCCCCGGAAGTCTCCTTTCCAACGGTAATGGCCTCATATCTTAAATCCAAGTGTACAAATGAATAGGCCCGATTCAGCGAGGGCTGCTCGACTCTCTCTTAACGGTTCATGCCCATTTTCTCCCCTAACTGGATTTCTCCCCTTTTCTCCTATTTTCCTCAACTTCAAACCCCTAAGCAAGGTGTTTTGAAAGACTTTTCAAAGATTCCATCTCTCTTTCATTCATTTTCACTTTGTCCTGGCTCGGTTTACCGAAAAACGCGACATTTAGCAAAATGTGAGCCTCAAAACATTGTAAGAACTTTATTTCAAAAATATTTTGAAAGAGAGGGTTTTAAGATCTAAAATCTTTTGGTCAAGAAATGGGGTGTGAGGTTAGGGTTTGACTCTCCTCTTGCCGAAGAAATCGAACCTTTTCCCTACTCAACTTTCTCCATCAAGTAAACCATCAGTACTGCCCAAGTCTTAAGGACGGTAAAAAATGGGGTGTCTACAATAGTCCAATAGATTTGGGACTAATAATCTAGAGAGACTATTAATCCAGTGTAATATTTTTGAACCAAACAATGAACTATTTGTCCAAATAGACTATTAGTCCAATCACATGGCTCAATCCATCAAAACAAACACCACCAAAAAGTTTTATCATCTTGCACACAAGACAATTTAGTCACTTTATATATCCTGAATTTATCAGGAAAATAGCCATATTTATCATCATCGTCTTCGTCGTCATCAATGCTATAATATGTTGAGTATCCACACCAATATGAACTTGGCTATGGAAGTCAAGTACAGAGGCTATCAATATAGATTTTTTGAAAGTTTTTCAAATCTAGGGTTGTTGTCTAGTAAGCTTGCCATTTATTTTTATAGTTGGTTGTTGGAGGTTGGAGGTTGGCAAGCTGAGGCTGTCCCGTTTGTGTAAAAAATGGGAAGAGCTGTGAGCTGAGATAGATCATCAGAAAGTGAAAGACAGAGCAAAGAGTGTAATCTGTGAGTAAGAGAGTTCTATAGAGAGAAAGTGAGGTGTGAGTGTTGTAAACTCCCTCTAGAAAAATTCTATAGTGGATATCTCTCTCGTGGACGTAGGTTATTGCCGAACCACGTAAATATCTTGTCTCTTTTCTGTGTGTGATTAATTTCTAGGTGTGCCTAAACCTAACAAGTGATATCAGAGCCTCGTTGGTCGATTTTCAAAAAAACAGGGTATGTTTTTCAAAATTACCCAGAAATTAAGTTACTCAAAATTCACTTTTGAGCATACCGAGAGGAAGTTCTCAATGAAAGAAGTCCAGAACTGTAAAACAGAGCCCTTGACGAGCCTCAACGCACCTTCACATGCTACCTGAAAAAGGCGAGTGAGTCCCAGTCTCATCCATGCGCCACATGCGCCGTTGAGAGTGCCGGCGCTTCACACCAGTCTCAGGCACGCGGCTGAAGGAGAAAGGTGGTGAACTGCATGTGACACCGTCACTGCCACGTGTCTGCGCCACGTCAGACGCACCTGTCAGCTACGTGTCTGCCACATCATCGCCAGGTTAACACCATGTCAAACCACGTCGCTGCCACGTCATTGACAGGTTATCACCACATGTCTGTCACATCATCGCCAGGTTAGCACTGTGCCAAGCCACGTGGCTGCCACGTCATTACACATCAGCGCCAGGTTAGCGCCACATGTCTGATACGTCATCACCCGCAGCTGACTAGTCAGCCCGTTAGGTTGACTTGACCCGACCCAAACAAGAGGGCTATCTGGTGCTACGCAGCTAAGGTACATCCTCAAATATGAACCATCAAACTTAGTTTGGCTAGATCTAAGCCATTTGAAGTCTGATTTTGGCAAGCCAATAGTGGTTTCCAACTATTTGGAGTATTCCGGAGAAATTCGTATGTTCAGATTTTTGAATCAGAGTTTTAAAAAGTAAGAAGATGATGAAGGAATCCACATCAACTTCAGGATCGATGATAAAGTTAAATCCTACCAATTATGCAATCTGGAAGCCCCGGATGGAAGACATCCTATATTATGAAGACCTGTTTCACTCCATTGCTCTAAAAGGGGTTAAATCGGAAGAAGTGAATGATGAAAACTAAATAAAGATGAACTGACAGACTGTCAGTTGTATCAGACAATAGATAGACCATAGTGTGTTCCACCATGTCACCCAAGAAACATATGCATATGTCCTCTAGGCAATGTTAGAGGGAATGTACCAGTTAAAGACCGCCCAGAACAAAGCCTTGGTGATGAGAAGGCTCGTAAATTTGAAGTTAAAGAATGGTGTGTCTGTCACCAAGCACATTAGTGAATTCAAGAATCTAGTGAATCAACTTGCAACCGTGAAGATGTCCTTGAACGATGAAATGCAAGCCATACTATTACTCAGTTCTTTACTGGACAACTGGAAGACGTTGGTGGTTTCTCTCAGCAACTCTGCACCAAAGAGGAAGCTGACCATCAGCATGGTCGCAGATGACATGGGAGGTTATTAATCCTATGCTCTTATCACAGAAGATAGAGAAAGAGACAGAGGTAGAGGAAGAGGCAGAGGCAGAGGCAGAGACAGAGGTAGAAGTAGAGGCAGATGGAACAACATGAGTAAATCCAGAGACAGTAAAAGTCAAGATAACTGTAGCTTCACTTGCTTTCACTGTAGCCAGGAGGGTCACATAAAGAGAAACTACCCAAGTCGGAAAGATAAAGGCCAAAACAGTAAGTCAAAAGGAGAAGAGAACATGACGGCCACAACAATTGATGAAATACTTCTTGTAGTTGGTGAAGAGGAAGATTTCCTTCACATGGCTAACCAGAGCTACACAGAATGGGTGATAGACACAGCTGCATCCTATCACGCCACTTCTCATAGAGAACTCTTCAGCTCGTACAACGTTGGAGATTTTGGCACTGTTCGAATGGGGAATTCTAGCTATTCGAAGATTGTGGGTATTGGAGACATTAGTATTCAGACTAATGTCAGACACAAGCTGGTTCTCAAAGATGTGAGGCATGTTCCAGATTTGTGCCTCAATCTTATCTTAGGAAATGCCCTGGATCGACAAAGCTATACAAGTACATTCGGAAATGGCCGTTGGAAGCTGACAGGAGGAGCTTTGATAATTGCCAGAAGAGAGATGTCTTCAAGACTGTACAAGACTCAAACGAAGATCTGTCTGGAAAGTCTTAATGCAACAGATGACAAGGAGTCACTAGACTTATGGCACAGAAGACTGGCTCACATGAGTGAAAAAGGATTGCATCTGCTGGCAAAATAATCCAGGATACCCTTATCCAAAGGAAGTGCCTTGAAACTGTATGATCATTGCCTTTATGGCAAGCAGCATCGAGTATCATTTAGTTCAATGAGCAAGAGGAAAACAGAAGTGCTCAGTATGGTATACTCGGATGTTTGTGGCTCAATTGAAGTGGAGTCCCTTGGCGGCCGCAAGTATTTTTTGACCTTTATTGATGATGCATCAAGGAAGTTGTGGGTGTATTTCCTGAAGATGAATGATGATGTATTCCAGCACTTTCAGGAGTTCCATGCAATGGTGGAAAGAGAGACTAGGAAGAAATTGAAGTGTCTTCGTACAGACAATGGTGGTGAGTACACTTCCAATGCTTTTGAAGCATATTGTGCTAGCAGAGATATCCGGCACGAGACAACAGTTCTTGGTACCCCACAACACAATGGTGTGGCAGAGAGGATGAACCGCACTATTATTAAAAGAGTTAGATACATGCTCAGAATGACAAAGTCGCCAAAGTCATTCTGGGCTGAAGCCGCCTCGTACAGCCCGTTACCTCATCAATAGGTCACCTTCAGTCCCGTTGAATTTTGCAATACATGAGGAGCTCTGGTCCAGAAGAAAGATATCATATTCTCACTTGAGAGTCTTTGGGTGTAAGGCGTTCGCACACATCTCCAAGGAAAATAGACAGAAGCTTGATGACAAGTCCACTCTAGGTATATTTGTGGGCTAATCAGATGCAACATTTGGGTACAAGTTATGGGACCCGGTGAACAAGAAGATGTTTAGAAGCAGAGATGTTGTGTTCCAAGAAGACCAGACAGTAACAGATTTTGAGAAGTTTGCAAAGTCTAGAGATGTCATCACTCCAGACTTGTTCCCATCTCCCGAGCCATCACAAAATGCTAGAGCTGATGAGGTGCAACAAGAAGTTCCAGAGTTGCAAGATCCAATGCCAGAAGATAAGGATCAAGAGAAAAGAGATGAAGACTCGGATGAAGAGGGTATTGAGCAGGGAGAGCAACCCCTTTAACCAGAGGCAACTCGGCCTCAGTTGCGGAGATCTGGAAGAGTTGTCGTGCCATCAACCAAATATCCTGCTTCTCAGTATATTCTAATTACTGATGAGGAGGAGCCTGAGAGTTTTTCGGAAGCAAAGAGTCATATGAGAAAGATTGCTGGATGCAAGCCGTGAAGGAGGAGATGAGTTCTTTGCAGAAGAACCACACTTATGAGCTTGTTTCACTTCCAAAGGATATGAAGGCATTGAAAAACAAATGGGTATACAAATTGAAGAAAGATGGAAATAGTAAAATACTGCAACATAAAGCTCGCTTGGTGGTCAAAGGTTTTAGGCAGAAAATGAAATTAATTTTGATGAGATCTTCTCTCCAGTTGTGAAAATGACTTCCATTCGAGTAGCTCTAGGATTAGCAGCTCGCTTGAATCTAGAGGTAGAACAGATGGATGTCAAGACTGCCTTTCTCCATGGTGACTTGGAGGAAAAGATCTATATAGAGCAGCCAGAAAAATTTAAAATTAAAGAAAAAGAAAATCTAGTTTGCAAACTGAAGAAGAGTCTCTATAGCCTGAAACAGGCACTGAGACAATGGTGCAAGAAGTTTGATTCATTCATGGTGGATCACGAGTACATAAGAACAGTAGCAGATCGGTGTGTATATTTGCGAAGGTTTTCGGATGAAAACTTCATCATCTTACTGTTGTATGTCGATGATATACTGATCATCGGACAAGATACTATTATGATCAACAAGTTGAAAAAAGACTTGTCGCAGTATTTTGACATAAAGAATTTAGGCCCAGCACAGTAGATTTTGAGTATGAAGATTGTTCGTGACAAGAAAGCCAAGAAGATATGGCTGTCACAGGAAAAATATGTTGAACGGGTAATTGAAAGGTTCAACGTGAAAGATGCCAAGCCAGTCAACACTCCGCTGGCTAACCATTTCAAGGTGAGCAAGAGTTCTTGTCCCTCATTTACAAATGAAAAAGAAAAGATGGAGGCAATTCCCTACTCATCTGCACTAGGGAGTTTGATGTATGCAATGGTGTCCACCCGACCAGATATTGCTCATGTTATTGGAGTAGTAAGCAGATTTCTGTTCAATCCAGGGAAAGAGCATTAGGAAGCAGTCAAGTAGATTCTGAGGTACCTTAAGGGTACATCTAAAATTTGTTTGTGCTTTGGATAAGCTAAACCAGTCTTGGAAGGCTATATTGATTCAGATATGACAGGCAATCTTGATAGTAGGAAATCTACATTAGGATTTCTATTTACTTTTGTAGGGGGAGCTTTGTCTTGGCAATCCAAGCTGCAGAAATGTGTTGTTGTATCCACAACCGAGGTAAAGTATATTGCCGCAGCGGAAGCTAGGAAAGAAATGTTGTGGTCAAAGCGGTTTCTCCAAGAACTGAGACTAAAGTAGAAAAAGTTCACGGTATATTGTGATAGCCAGAGTGCCATAGACCTGAGCAAGAATTTTATGTACAATTCTCGCACAAGGCACATTGATGTTTAGTATCATTGGATACGCGAAATGATGGAAAAACAGTTATTGGAACTAGTCAAGATCCACACAAATAAGAATCCAGCTGACATGCTTACAAAGATGGTCTCGAGAGACAAACTCGAAGTATGCAGGGACATTGTTGGGATGGACTTCCAGTAAGGATTCTACTCGCCATAGGTGTGGAGGGAGAGAATTATTGAGTATCCATACCAATGTGAACTTGGTTATGGAAGTCAAGTATGAAGGCTATAAATATAGATTTTCTGAAAGTTTTTCAAACCTAGGGTGGTTATGTAGTAAGTTTGCCATTTATTTTTATAGTTGGTTGTTGGAGGTTGGCAAGCAAAGGCTGTCCCGTTTGTGTATAAAATGGGAAGAGCTGTGAGTTGAGATAGATCGTTAGAAAGTGAAAAACAGAGCAGAGAGTGTAATCTGTGAGTGAGAGAGTTTTATAGAGAGAAAGTGAGGTGTGAGTGTTGTAAACTCCCTTCGAAAAAATTCTATAGTAGATATTTCTCCTGTGGACGTAGGCTGTTGTCGAACCACGTAAATATCTTGTCACTTTTCTGTGTGTGATTAATTTTTGAGTGTGCCTAAACCTAACATAATATACCTCGGTCATTTTTCTGAATTCAAAAGTCGAGTAAACCTAACATAATATACATTAATTTGTTTTCATTTTTCAAAAAGGGGTTTTCTTGTGTTTCATTTTTTTTCAAATTACGTGACAAATGGTAATTTCTGTTTGTAATTTTTTTTTTTTTTTTTTTGGTTGAGGCTTACTTTTGTGGTTTTTTTTTTTTTTTTTGTCATTTACGCTTTTGTCAATTTCTTTTTGTTTGTATACATTAATTTCTTTTCCGTTTTCAAAATTGGTTTTTCATGTGTTTTCTTTATTTTTAAATTATGTGGCAACTGCTAATTTATTTTTTTAATTTTTTTTATTTTGTACTTGTTTGTTTTTTTTGGAAAAAAATTTTCTCATGTAATTTATTTAAAATGATGTCAAAAATCATAATGTACTTGCTAATGCACATGATAAATTTTTATTGATTTTTTATTTTTCTTATTTGTTTGACCTTGGTTATTTTTTTTCGAAAAGGTTTTTTTTTGTGGTTTTTAGTTTTTCACTCCCAGCCAGCTCCTTCATCCACGTCAGCATCATTGTACTTTTTTTTTTTTGGATGAGGCGTATTAAATTGGAATTCTTTTTTTTTTTAATTTATGTTTTTGTCTTCTTTTTCTTTTTGCGTACATTAATTTTTTTTTATTTTTCAAAAATAATTTTTCATGTGTTTTATTTATTTTAAAATTACGTGACAAATGCTAATTTCTGTTTTTATTTTTTGGATGAGGCGTATTTTTGTGTTTCTTTTTTTTTTTTTTAATTTACGTTTTTGACTTAATTTATTTTTATTTGTATACATTAATTTATTTTTATTTTTCAAAAATAGTTTTTCACGTGTTTTATTTATTTTTAAATTACGTGAAAAATGTTAATTTCTGTTTTTATCTTTTATTTTTTGGATGAGGCGTATTTTTCTGGTTCTTTTTTTTTTAAAATTTTCTCTTTTGACTTAATTTATTTTTATTTTTCAAAAATGATTTTTCATGTGTTTTATGTATTTTTAAATTACATCGCAAATGCTAATTTTTGTTTTTAATTTTTTTTTTTTCAACTTTTTTTTGTTTTTTTCGGGAAAAGGTTTTTTTTGGGAAAAGATTTTTTTTTTTTTTACTTTGTGTGTGCTGAGACGATGCCCCTCTTTCATGTGGGGGTAGTTTCGTAAATTTACCTTGGCATTGTGAGTTACAAAGCACCTGACAAGCTTTTGTCTTCATTTGGTTAATTAAGCCTTTTTTGTCCCGTAGTGGCTAAAATAGCCCAACCTTCCCTTCCCAAACGGCACCTATATTTCCTCTATTGGCGGTCGGGTTGGTCATTAGTCTAATAGTCCATCTAATTTACTTATTTCAACTAAATATTTTTAGGACTTGAAAAAATATTTACGACGTGAAAAGCCGACCATTTAATTTTCAAACTGATGAGTTTGGGATAAATAGTTTTAGTCTAATCTAACCCGACTTTTCTATTTATAAAATATTAATTTGAGCTTTTATATTATTATTTAGAAAATAAACTAAAAAAATAATAAATAAATAAATAAATAAAAATACATATATGTATTTCTTTCTAGAGTTTAAACTTAAAAAACTTTTTAAAAAATCATATTTATTTCACAATTAAATTTTGTTAACATTATAAATTCAAATAATTATTAAAAATGTCTAAATAATTTAATAGCCCTTCAAGATGATAAAACATAAATAAAATTAAATTAATAACTCATATTTATTGGATTAAGTTACTTGAAATTTTGTCATTCTTTTAAGACCCAACTTGACATGGTTAGATTAAGCTCAATGTCTAATCAAACCAAATTTAAAATGACACGTATACTTTTATTATATAGTCTACTTGCTTGATGTTTATCCACTCCTAATTGACGGGAGAAACTGTTGAGATCACCCCATGTGAAAGGGGTGATGCTCTTCAATCTGAAAGCATCTCATTCCATTCCTTGATTGCGACTGCCAACCACCGACAAGCCGCAAAGGAAGACAATCCATTCTTGACTAACCAGCTGGCCACCGAACCAACCTCTTCACCTACCTCCTCTGTGTTGTGTATAAATAGATACAAAGAGAGTAGAGAAATTACAGCCAACTAAAGAGAGAAAACAAAGAGAGAGAGAAATATTTAGAGTGTTGTATAATTCTACCATTTGTTCAATATAGTGAATCCGCTGCCCGTGGACGTAGGTGACTTGCCGAACCACGTTAAATCTCTTGTGTTATTACTTGTGTGTGTTTCCTGGTGTGCCCCCGATCCATAACAATTGATATCAGAGCTCGCGTGGTGAAAAATCGATTTTTTTCCGAAAGTGCCCAGATTTCGAAGTGCTCGAAATCAACTTTTGAGCATACCAAGAGCAAGATCTCCCAGAGAGGAGTCCAGAACAGTAAAGACCATCCCCAGAAGAGTCTCCACGCGCCGTCACGCTCCCCTAGAAGTTTGCACGTGAATCCCACGCACATCACGCGCCCCACGCGCCGTCGAGCTGAAAAAGACGAGTGCAGCACGCGTATGTATGACGTCAACCTGACGTCACCTGGAGCCGAGCCGAAGTCGAAGCCGAAGCGGTTTTGACCAAGCCGTTGACTAGCGAGCCAAGCCGCGCCGCGCCAGAATCTGAGCCGTTGACGCAAGCCGTTGACTAGAGAGCCAAGCCGCGCCGCTCAGCCGCGCCGCGCCACGCCAGAGAGCCACGCTGTTGACCGCGCTGCCTGCGCCATTGACCGCGCCGTTGACCGTGCCGTTGACCTGAGAAATTATCCGGTGCATCTCAGACGCACTAGATTCTGTAGATCTGAACCGTTCAAACTGTTTTGGCCAATTCTAAGTCATTCGGAGTCCGTTTTTGACGATCCAATAGTGTTTTCTAACTATTTGAAATATTCCAGATACATTTGTATGGTCAGTTTTTTGAATTGAAGTTTTGAAAAAAAAAATAGTATAATGGCAGAATCTACAGAGACCAGGTCAACCGAGTCCAGATCAACCGAGTCTGTAAGTAATCCAGCTAGTACAAGTAACTCTAGGCATTGGACCCCGGTGTCTCATGCTAAGTTTGAGGTAGAGAAGTTTGATGGAAGCAGCAACTTCGGCATGTGGAGATGCGAAATTAAAGATATGCTTGTCCAGATGAACCTACACTTCACTCTGGGAAACAAACCAGGTGACTTGGATGGGATAGAATGGGAGAAGGTGAATCTCTTGGCCTGCAGTTCCATCCGACTTTGCCTTGCAAAAGAGGAGAAGTACGCCTTCATAGAATATAATATTGCGAAGGACCTTTGGAAGGTGCTGGAAGATAAGTTCATGACAAAGAGCATTGAGAACCGGCTCTACTTGAAGAAGAGGTTGTTTCGTTTCGACTACAAGAAAGGTATTTCGATGAACGAACACCTAAATAACTTCAACAAAATTCTTACGGATTTGAAGAATTTGGATGATCACATTGGTGATGAAGATAAAGCATTGTTATTGTTGAATTCCTTGCCTGACTCGTATGATCATCTCACTACTACTTAACTGTACGGTAAAGAGAAGATCAAGTATGTTGATGTTGCAAACGCCTTGGTAAACAATGAGTTCAGAAGGAGAGATAAGTCTGCAAACAGGGACTTAGCATCCGAGGCATTGACAGTCAGAGACAGAACAAATAACAGAAGATATGCAGGGCGAGGAAAGTCTCGCTCAAAATCCAGAGGGAAATCATCAGACAGAAGACGTCTTGCAAAAGACGAGTGTGCTGCTTGTCGCCAGAAGGGGCATTGGACAAAAGATTGTCCCAATAAAGACAAGACAGAGGAAAAGGTGAACGTTGCACGAGATGGAGATAATGGTGAAGGAGCAGCCTTCACAGTTTCATCATATGGCCAGTCTGATGAATGGATAATAGATTCCGGATGTTCCTACCACATGTGTCCAAACAAGCAGTGGTTCTCGAGCTTACGAGAGTTCGAAGGAGGAGTTGTGCTGATGGGCAATGACCAAGCTTGCCAGACAAAGGGGATTGGAACAATTCGACTGAAGATACATGATGGAACAATCAGAATTCTTGAAGATGTTTGGTATGTACCGGATCTGACAAAGAATCTCATCTCAATGGGAGTTTTAGACTCCAAAGGTTACAGAGTAACCATGGAAGGTGGAGTCCTCAAAGTTGTTTGAGGAGCATTTGTTGCAATGAAGGGTACTCGACAGGGAAATTTATATTTCCTAGACAGCTCTACAGTCACAGGGAGAGTGGCTGTCTCCACTAGCTCAGAAGATGATGCATCAGACACTTCCAGACTTTGGCACATGCGCCTAGGGCATGTCGGTGAGAAGGATTTACAAGGGTTGGTAAAGCAAGGCCTGTTGAAAGGCGCCAAAACAGGGAAGCTTGAGTTCTGCGAGCATTGTGTACTAGGCAAGTAAACAAGAATCAAGTTTGGTACTACTATTCATCGTACCAAAGGGATTCTAGACTATGCTCACAGCGACGTATGGGGTCCTTCCAAGAATGCTTCGTTGGGAGGTAAACACTACTTTGTGTCGTTCATTGATGATTTCTCCAGAAGAGTTTGGATTTACACAATGAAGCACAAAGATGAAGTCTTAGACATCTTTCTTATGTGGAAGAAGATGATTGAGACCCAGACAAGTAGAAAGATCAAGAAGCTCAAATCTGACAATGGTGGGGAATACACATTAGATCCCTTCTTTGAGGTTTGCCAGAATGTAGGGATAGTGAGACATTTCACAGTTCCTGGAACACCGCAGCATAATGGAGTTGTAGAACGCATGAACCGTACTTTGGTGGAAAAAGTCCAGTGTATGTTGTCACATTCCGGATTGAGCAAGGCATTTTGGGGCGAGGCATTGAACTATGCTCGTCATCTTGTCAACAGACTACCTACTGCAGCACTAGATGGCAAGACTCCCATGGAGGTATGGTCAGGAGTGTCAGCCACTGATTATGATCAGTTACGTATCTTCGGATGTCCAGCTTATTTTCATGTTACAGAATCTAAGTTGGATCCAAGAGCCAAGAAAGCCATCTTCTTGGGCTTCAGTGACGGTGTCAAGGGATACAGACTTTGGTGCCCTGAATCAAAGAAAGTTCTTACCAGAAGAGACGTTACCTTTGATGAGTCTACAATGCTGACGCAGCTAAATCCTCAACAGAATGAGGAAGCATTAAAGAAGTCAGTGCAGTTGGAGTTTGAGACTCCAGCAAAGACTAGTCAGCCAATCAACCATCCTGAAGAAGTCTCAGAGGATAGCTCTGAAGAGAGTTCAGATGAAAATGAAGATCCAGAGGCCCCACAACAGTCAGAACCCATTGCAATCAAGAAAGGAAAAATGGTTACTAAGCAACCCAGTTAGATGACCGATATGGTAGCCTATGCACTTCCAATCATTGAAGACAATGTTCTTTGCACTTTCAAAGAAGCCATGCAGAATGTAGAAAGTCTCAAATGGAAGGAGGCTATGGATGAAGAGATCAGGTCACTTCACAAGAACCAGACTTGGGAGTTGATGCAACTTCCAAAAGGCAAGAAAGCAATTGGATGTAAATGGGTTTACACCAAGAAAGAAGGCATCCCAGACAGAGACAACATCAGATTCAAAGCTAGATTGGTAGCTAAAGGCTATGCTCAGAAGGAAGGAATAGACTACAATGAGGTATTCTCACCTGTTGTGAAGCACACGTCTATTCGTATATTGTTAGCTTTGGTTGCACAGTTTGATCTCGAGCTCGCCCAACTCGATGTCAAAACTACTTTCTTACATGGAGATCTTGAAGAAAAGATATACATGTCCCAGCCAGATGGTTTCAAAGTTGCTGGAAAAGAGAATTGGGCCTTTAAGCTGAACAAATCGTTGTACGGGTTGAAGCAATCCCCGAGACAGTGGTACAAAAGATTTGATCGGTTCATGATGGAGAAAGAATACACAAGAAGTCAATTTGATCATTGTGTATATTTCCGTGAGCTTCCTGACGGTTCCTTCATCTATTTGCTCTTATATGTAGATGATATGCTGATTGCATCTGAAAGCAAGGTGGAGATTGACAAACTCAAGGCACAGTTGGCAAGAGAGTTTGAAATGAAGGATTTGGGAGAAGCAAAGAAAATTCTTGGCATGGAGATCAAGAGAGACAGGAAGAAGGGCACGGTTTGTCTGACACAAACCCAGTATCTAAAAAAGGTGTTAGACAGATTTGGCATAAATGGAAAAACCAAAGCTGTGAGTACACCATTGGCCCCTCATTTCAAGCTCAGTGCTTCAAATTAGAAGCCAGTATCGAATGATGGAAAGGTGGAATAACTATTGCTGCAAATTAGAAAATAAGAAGCAATGGTGAGTTTTTATGCTAAAATCTTGGGAAAGGAAATTGCCATAAGGATTAAGAGAAATTACCAGCCTTTGAAGTGGTGGTGATGATTAGAGAACTACGAAGAGTATAGTGCTCGACAGTTTGTTGCCTCATTGCAGTTTCCTTTTGGAGTGCATCAGTAGCAGCAGTTTCATCCCTTAGTATCTGCTACTGTCTCCTTTTTTTGAAACATCTGGAAGACATTTATTTCCTTGGCTTGTTCTCTCTACTGCCTTAGTAGCTACCTTATGAGTAGGGTCCTCAGTAAAATCAGAAAGAAAGACTGTCACCTTTTTCTTTTTTCTTTTTAATGGCACTTCTTTCTCCTCCTCGGCCTCCTCTTTGTCCGTATGAGCTGTAGATATTTCTTTTTCTTCAAGGTCAAACAGGAGTTTTCTCTTCTTTTGCTGTTGTTGCTTACTCCTGAGAATGGTTAAGGCTTGAGCTCTCAGAGGAGAGTCTTCCTAAGAAGTTCCTGCATCAAATAAAGGCCATAAGCAAATAAAGGGAATATTATAAAAGGAAAGGAAAAGGGAAAGAATAAATGAGTACCTTTCTTCGAAGTAGCCCTGGTGACTCTAGGAAGAGGGGCTGACACAGCAAGTGTAGGAGCTAGGATAACAGGAGGAATGGAAGCAGTAGTAGAAATCCCAGTCCCCTTGGGTTTAGCCTTAGAGGGCACATCTAATCCTACTAACAAATCCTTAAAGGAAATGGCCAAAAGCACCTCCATGTTGGCCGTTCACCAATTCTGGTACCTTTTTAGTGTAGTGCCTTGTGGGATGAAGTGAATGAATTGAAATTCGATCAAGCCTTGAATCAATTTGGAGGTTGCTTCCTCCAGCCTGGTTTTTTGCACTTTCAGCTCTCTAGTGGCAAGATTTAGGTTAGTTTGGCTGCATAAAAGGGATAGGGATCCTTGGGTAAACCCAAATTGCCTAGCAAATTGAGCAGGGCAGTAGGTTTCTAGTATGTATTTGTAAGCTCGAGAGTGTAAAGTGCCAATAAAAAGCTCCATTGGAGTTAAAATAAAGCCTACATGTCCCTGTGTTGAGGTTAGGAGCAGTTTTTGTCAGCCAAGAAGGTCCTCAACAATGCTGGGCCAACATTGGCTTCGAATGGACAGAAAAAGGTGTGAGAAGGAGGGGAAGCTGGAAGTTGGTGGAAAAAGGTGAAGTAGTAAGCAAAGTTGGAAGGGTAGAGTGAAACTCTGGCGTATTTTTCTCCATAAGTAGTAGGGTTTGGTACCAAAAACCTTAGACATCTGGAGTGTAAATCGGTGAAGTAGGCAAAGAGCCAAAGTTATAATATCCAGAATGGCCCCCCTTGGTTGGCATCCAAAGGTTTTTCACAAAACTGGGAACAGGCTCTATATACGTGGCCTAAAACACATTGAGCTAAGGCTATCTTCTTTCCTAAAGCAAGAGCCTTGGCAAGAGGGGCAAACTCAAGCATAATCCTCTAAGAAAAAGTGCAAAATAAAAATTTGCAAAGCCAGTAGAAAAGAAAAGAGAAGAATTATCGATCTGTTACAAGGCCCTCCCTTTGGTTTTCAGAATTTGCAAAATCATTATAGGAGGAGTTAAGAGGGGGAATGGAAAAAGGCACATTAAGATCGGGGTAATCAGGGCCAAAAGGAGTGCTAATGGGGAATAACCCTAAGAGATGACATATATGAAGAACAATAGGAGCTATCATACCACATCAAAATTGGAAAAAATTGAAAGATGGATTCCAAAAATAGAGTGCAGCAGGTATAAGGAAAGGGTCTTCAGAAATAGAAAACCTAGCTAATCGAAGGGTGTCGAGGAGACAGAGTTCTTGAAGGTCCAACATCCTAGCAAGAATAACTCGATCGTACCACTCCTCCCATTTAGGCCTCAGAGTGGGCTAGCAGTGGTGGGGTCAGTTCAACCTCTAGCTCCCCCAGTCAAGGCCACCCTTGTAAAGGAGGCAATGATCCTCTAGATGAGGATATAAGGCAGGGAGCTGAGCAAGGGCTTCCTTAAAAATGGGTCCAAGCATGTATTCTCCTTGAGCATGGTGAAGGGGAATGAGGATGCGTCCATCGACAACGCACTGTTCATTGGCTCTGTATTTGTCACGTTCCTCATTAATGAGTCTCCTCAAAGCCACAGATGGGCTCACGCGATCAACGGCTGGTACTTTTAGAGGAGACGAAACTATTATCGAGGAGTTGAAAGAAGAAGGTGGATGGAGAGTGAAAAGTTGCAGACAAGAGCAATAGGGGTGAGAAGGGAAATTTTGGGCAAATGAATAGGTAAAGCGCGAAAAAAAGGGTTTTAAACCTTTCCATCCAAAAAATTACCAAGTCAACCCAATGGGTCAAGTAGACCCGAAATAAATTATTTGATGGTTTTGACTCATTAAACTCTAGTTTTAAAACACAAGAGGTCTCGAAACTACATTATAGAGAGTCTCTTTCAAGAGTAACTTTTGGGAGGGAAGTATATTTTAAAAGCTCAGCTTGGCTTCGAAAACTTGTAGTTGGCTTTGAAGCTGGTTTCCTTCCAAGATCTTTAAAGCTTATGCCTTAGAAAGACATTAGTTACAGCTTGTTCTCTTTGAAGGTTTTATAAGCATACTCCTAGGACATCTTTATAAGGTAATAACCTTGGAGTCTTTGGAATGCTTATCTTGTTTAAAGTTTTGGGTTCTGAAATAAGTAAGCACTACAAAACCAGTTCTTGGTCAAGTAGTAAAGAAACCCAAAAGACTTACCTTTACATGAAATTTCATCCTTGAATTTTCTACCTAAGAGAGCTCGTTAAGAGTAAATAGTGTAATTTCTAAGGAAAAATTCCATACTTCAAAGCACTTAAACTTGGTTTCGAAGCAAGATTGGTGAGTTCAAAGCTGTTATTCACACATATTATGTTAACCATACAATTGGAATATAACACCAGACCATAACAAATGAAATTTGAGAAGCCCAGTTTTATTGATAAGTAATATTTACATTGGGGAAAACTACTTGCCTACATTCTCAATTTCGTAAAAAAGAAGGAATGGACAAGCCACAAGATCATGGAGCTTTGTCTAGCAAAATTCAATAAATACATATTCTTTTTCTAACCTATCTTCTATCCTATCTAAATTTGGTTTATCTAATTAATGAGCCCTTAGTTGGAAAAAGAGTTGCTGGGCCTTCATTCAAATTCTGTTTGTTTAAATACCTTCTCCATCTCGTTTATTTCTCCTTCTTCAGGTGCATCACCCATAGAGGCATCTTCCTCATACTCTAGATCTTGGTTTTTAAAGTCTTCATATTCTTCGAGAAGATTCTCTGCTTCATACTAAATTTGAATGCGAGCAGCAGAAGTATTCCCTAACAACTCACTGGTAATAGAAGCATTTGTGTGCCAATTGAGTAAAAAAGCGAGTTGATCCAAGAAAGTATGAAGTTCAGCCTGGGCCACAGGATTAAGGATGTGGCTTCGAGAAACAATATCACAAGACCATAATAAGTTTTTGTGAGGGATGTCATCTCGAAGGACTTCGAAGGATAAATGGGAGAAAGCGACAAGCGGAGTCTAAGCTCTGTACTGTTGGTAAGGAGTAGAAGGAACCGAAGCCTGGTAGGGAGCGAAATGCTAGCTCTCGAAAAGGGTAAGTTTCGATTCCTCAATCCAGTTAGGATTGGAGGGCAAGGGAGGAGCAGTTGGGTTCCCTTCAAATGAAGGTAGGAATTCAAGCCTGTTCACGCATTCTAGCCAATCAAAAGAGCAAAGTTTTGCTTTTTTGGCTAAGAGTGCAGGACTAATTCCCAAGGCTTCAGTAGGGTGTGGAGTCCTTCGCACCATTCTGGATGGCAACGTAGAAGTACACCATACCAAAAGCAAGTTGTCTTCAAGGCTACGAAGACGGTAGAAGGGAATGTATGGATATACTACAGAACCGCGCATGGAGGGGTGAATTGCAGTGGGATCATCAAACTCAGGAAATCGATGGTGTATTCGTTCTTTTGTTTAAGGTTGAGTGGGTGTGGACCAAGCGTCCCAACCAGCACTTTTAGAAGATGATGAAGCAACTTCAACCCATGTAGAAAGTTTTGGGGCAAAAAAGGAACTTCCAATATCCATTTTTGCAAGTTCTTGGTCCAGAGAATTGTAATTAGTAGATTCTTGGTCCAAAGGTTGATAAGTTGCAAACGTTTCCATAACTTGTATGAATGGGAGCGGATAAATGTGGCCAATAAATGCATGAAGATTCTTTCGAGGGCAGTCATAATTGTCAAATGCCTCCTCGTATGCTCGATCAATGTAAGAAAAGATTGGTTTGGCCATTAGAGATGTACCAGTCTCTTCGTATTCACAGAATATGGAGGGAATATTTAAAACATAGGGAAGGATTTAACGAAGGTCAGTGCTTCGTTTCTAAGAAGACGGTTATACTTCAGCCAACTCCATGCATATCCTAAGATGTAGGCAAAGTACACTGGTCCACTTATATCACCAAGTATTGGGTATATTAGTGCGGGGGATAATGTTGGCTACATATTTTGTATAAGCTAATCACAACTTAACATGTGGCACGAGGAGGGCAATTTGAGAAGTTAATATAAGTTGCCAATCAAAGTCGGACACGTGGCAGTTCATATTGATAATAATGGATCTGCGTAGCACTGGAACAGTCGAGAGACACAAGATGATGTGGCCTAACGATTACTCATAAATTTAAATTCAAAATCAGAAGGGAAGCCTAACTGCAAGAGTGGCGTAGTAGGACTGATTATGAGAGAGCATGTTCAGCAATCATGGGAGAACGTTTTGACGGTTAGAAGCCCACTTCGACGGTTACCACTAGAAACTATAAATAGCAAGGAAGGCCCCAGAATGAAGGACCCAGACTCAGATCCAGAAACCAGTTTATTTATTTCATAATTCTTTTTTACATTTCTAGTTCTTTACATTTCTAGCACTTCAATTCCTATACTGCACTTCAATTCCTAGGAGTAGTTTTTCAGTAGTTTGTTGCTATGAACCTCATCGAGGCTAGGTCATTGTAACTTCATTGTAGGTTTTCATTTGTTTGATGAAATTTGATTTCGGAATTATATTTACTTGTTACTATACATAATTTTCTCCTAAACAAGCCATCAGTAAAAGTCCTCTTCATTGAAACTGAAAGAACTTCAACACAATCACTTGATAATTGGTTGGCAATTATAAATTCTGTAAGAACTAATTGATCCTTGCTAGCACGCTTAAATTTACACTATCAACCCTCGAAAGCCAAAAAAGCCAACAAAATCACAAGGCCACAACTGCACGCACTTCTTCTTCAACCAATACAAAATCTCCTACCCCAAATGTCAAATTCTCAAATGATACAGAGAGACTTCAACACATCAACATCATACGCAAAAGCCCAGCATGTTATAGGCTTGCTACTTGAGGTACAAATCGTACACCTCACTCCTCCCATTCTCTCTTTATTTTTCCTTTCCTTTTTAGATAAAATTTTCGTTCCTTAAGAGCAAATAACTATTTGATTTCTCTATTTTCCATCTCAATAGATAATGATATTTAATGATTAATTATGTTTTTTTGATTACTATTAAGAGCATGCGAGATATCTAAAACATTGTAAGTTTCATAGGTGGTCAAGTTCTCTAGAAATGAGAAGGCAATTATATTATGTAGAAGTAGAAGATATAGAGGCAATAAAAAATGATTCCCATACTCCATTTGCTACAAGAAATTAAACAACTATCATAGATATAATCCAGGTGAAAGAAACAAAGTTTAAACATGGACATATTGTTGGATTTGAGTTTAGACCTGTAATTTGAGCCAAATGGCTTGTTTGGACCACGACAATAAGCCAGTATGTTTGGGACTATACACAGCCCCCAAACATCTCGGAGATCATCACAGTCACCTTCGACTAGATTAAAGAAACTTGTGAGAGCAAGCGATGTGTCTATAGGATGCATGGTTAGAAACCTTAACAAAGATGTGCTCTCATATTAAGCATATTAACTTGTTAGAGCACTTTTGGTGTTAGCAATGTTTTGGTCTTCACCAAAATTCAGTGCCATTCCAAAAACTGAGATGTTTGCAACCATTTCTTGGTCCAATAAAACATTATTAGGCTTTAGATCCCTGTTTAAGATTTTAATCCTCGAGTCTTCGTGCAAACAAAGTAGTCCTCGAGCAACCCCATGAATAACGTTAAAGCGTATATCCCAATGAAGTTCTACACGCTTATCTAAATATGAAATTGTACAAAAAATTAAAGTTGTCCAGGTAATATTTTATTTATTTTCTTAGCTACATTGAGCTGTAAGTGAAGTCTATAGATGAAAAATACAAAAACAAACCAAGTAGGAAGAGATCAAGGCTTTTGTTAGGCATGTGACAATTGGCGACTAATATGTTTGGTCGGGAAAATATGAGTTTTCACGACTAAAGTTTTTTAGCTACTAAATAGATTAGTCGCAGTAATTATATATTTAGCGACCAAATATTTAGTTGGCAAATAGAATTCTTCCCCAACTAAAAATTTTTTTAGTCGCTAATTACTTTTCCTGACCCTCTATTGGTGACCAAAGTGGCGACCAAAAAAATCAGTCATGGATAACTTTTGACGACTAAAAATAGACTTGGCAAAAGTCCTGTAGTGGCATGAGACTATAATTTGATGCAAGTCATTTATGTAATAATTATGATACTATTACCTCAACAATCTTTATAATTAACAATTTTTTATGCCTATCAAATTTTATTGTAAAATTTTGTGAATTAATTATTGTTAACATCTATCATGATGGCCTAACATCATAACTTGCTTCCATTAAAACATAATTCAAAATTAAAATAATTTATTTATCACACAAAATATATATATACAATTTATTTTTTCATATATCGCACAAGTTACTGTTAGAATATATGTATATATATATATTTAATAGCAATAATAGTATAATATTAAGATAAGAGTTGGCATGATGTGGGGGCTGAATCCGGATCCTCGGCCGCCCTACTCGGCAGCCCCCCAAAACGACGTCGTTTTGGGGGTTTTTTGTTTTTTCTTTTCTTCTTCTTTGTTCTTGTTTTCTCTCTCTTCGAACAGAAACCAGAGGGGAGGGGAGAGGGAGAAGAGGGAAGAAGGAGGAGGGAGGAGGCTGTGAGCTCGCCGTCGCAGCTCGTCGCCTCGCCGCCGGCCGTCGCAGCCGTCCGATCGTCGTCCGATCCAGCTCGTCGCAATAGCTGCACCACCGTTGCCTCCGCCTCCGGCCCTGCCTCCGCCTCTGCCTCCGGCCCCGCCTCCACCTCCTCCTCCTCCTCCTCCTCCCCCCCTGGTTATGGCCCCCTCCAGTCCGGCCCTTCCTTTCCTCCTCCTCCTCCCTCCTCCTTCCTCCCTCTTCCTCTCCTTCCTCCCTCTCTTCCTCTGTGTTTTTTTTTTTTTGAAAATTTGCCCCCAAAACGACGTCGTTTTGGGGGCTGTTGGAAACGGTTGCCGGGTAGGGCGGCCGAGAATCCGGACTCGTGGGGGCTAATGTCTGTCTACGTATTGTCTCTATCAACAGACATTTCTACTTTTCTGCATTTTATAGAGCTTTCTTTTTCTTCCAGCTTTACCACATTTGACTTGTGAATAACCCATTTCTCTTGCCATATTTTGATCAATGACAAGAAAAGTTTATGTACGATTCACCATTTTTTTTCTTTTTTGGCAAAATTTACTTTAGCCTTTTCTAATTTTATTTTTTTTGGTAAACGAAGAATAATAGATAGATTAATAAGGTTCGTATAAACATTTAGGGTCAATCCAAAAAATTTGAGTATTCTTCCCCTCACCTTCCTAGCCTTTACCTCACAATTTCAGCTCACCTTTTTGTCACACACTTCCTCTCATCTTTTCTTTTAGTTCTTTTGGGGTTTTGTTTCTTGTCCATCAGAATTTCCAACCCCTCAGAAGAAGTTACAGATTCTTACACTTACTCTCATCTTTTCTTGTAGTTCTTTTGGGGTTTGTTTCTTCTCCATCAGACGTTTCCAACCCCTCAGAAGAAGTCACAGATTTCTTCTTTTTGCAATGACCAAGGTAACAACTATCTTTTCTGCATGATTTTAAGTTTTTTTTTTTTTTTTTTTTCCATTCTTTTTTTCTTTCTTTGGTCTGTGCTTGAACTTTGTGGTTATTTTGAATGTTTGCATGTCTATCATTAGTAGTATTGCAAACTGTTTGGTTTGGTGGTCCAGACTTAGGGTCTAGGCAAGTAGTTTTCATCATGGTTTTAGGTTCAAAACTTTTTAAGTGTAAATAATTTTCAGGATCAAGTCCAATTGGACCTCTCATTAGTGAATGGTAAGATCGATCCGCTGATTAGTCAGTCCATTACCGAGTTATAAAAAAAATCATAAGTAAATCAATGGCACTGTGAAGAATCATTTCCACTTTCATGGTGGTGCATTTTTACTGTATATGATGCAAGTCCTCACGGTGTGTTAAAGTTGCACTACAAAAATTTTTATCTATAGTGTAATAATTTCTCCACTATTCTTTTTATTTGCAATTTCCCCTATAAATTTATATTTTTTTATAATATTTTTATGGACTCAATAAGTTTAAATTAAATATTTAGAAAACTTAATTAATTTAATTGCTAGTTTAGAGATTAAGTATACTTTAATTTATATATTTTAAGAACTCAATAGCATCAATGGATGGTTTAGATAATAAGTAGACAATTTAACAATAATTCAAGAATAAAATGTGAAAGTAGTCGATTTAAAAATATGACTTTTTAGCTGATTGTCAAAAAAAAATGAGTAATATTACAAATTCAAGAATGTTATTATCTGAAAATTATCTAAAAATATTAGAAAAAATTACCAATAAATCCTATATGATAGAAATGTGAACCATTTAGTCCTACCAAATTTCTTATGCACCATTTAGTCCTATTATATTGGCAGAATTTTAGGGATGTCATTTGATTCTATTTGATAAGACTTCTATACCCTTTCCATGTCAGTTTCTTTTAACATTCAACAGGGGAATCAACATTACGTATTTTTGGGGATTGAGTTCCAATGTTTTCATTGTTCTAACAATCAACTGAGTTGGTGAGTGCCATTTTCAACATTCACAACCCTCTGTACGTTTATTCGTTTGAACATTTGTTTATGTTTTATGGGTTCGGTGATGTTAATTGTATGTGCAGTTTTTTTAACATTACTCACACTGTTTTTCTGCAATTTTTTAATCTCTCCGGAATCGGTTTATCTCATTTTTGTAGATGGCCATTTTATACTGGTTATCTATTGATTAACATTATGTGCTTGTTGATTAAAATTGCTTTAATATTTTGACGTGGAAAACAATTGTTTTTTGGATGCATGAAACGGTTACCATTATTTATTCCGGTGGTGGGATTATTTTCCGATTGCTTCCGTTTGTTTCACAAACCATTTGTACAGTGCAGGTTATTGGATTGGTGTGGGCAAACTGATCTGGGTTATTTTTAAAGAACGAATGTGTTTTTTTGTTTGTTTTTATTTATTTCCCTTCCTCCGCTGTATCTGATCCATCAGTGCCGAATATTCTGTTTTCAAAATAATTTTTCACCATTTCTGTTGCTGACCTCTTTTTGCTGGCCATTTCCTCCTCCTTTTTCGTGTCTGAATATTCTGATGTGGGTATTTTTTGGTTTGCCTTCATAACGATGTAAACCATGTTAATTGGTGCCTAATTTTTCTCCTCTGTTTTTATTGATTAACATTGGTTTCGTCATTTATTATTGGTAACCATTTTTAAAATTGTTTTCACATTGTTCTTCAAAAGTGGTCTTAGAGGCAGGATGGGTGGCAACGCTGTGTTATTAACATTGTATGTGTTCTATTCTATTATTTAAATTGTGTTTCACTATTTATGAAGCTTTCCGAAAAACGATGTCCAACATGTTCGTTGATGGCCATTTGTCTCCTGTTTTTAAATTCATTAATATGGTCTTCTTAGTGAGTAACATTGTTTTCCATTATTTATTATTGATTACAATTTTAAACATTTTCTTACACTGTTTTCCACCACTTTCTTTAGGCAGGAAAATGTGACCACACTGCTGTGGGTCATTTTCTCAAAACAACTGTGTGTGTTTGAATTTTTTTTTTGTCCCCCCCGTGTTTGCAGGGTGGGATGGCATTTCTAGTACAACAATTTTTACGGGATGCAAAAGTGTATTTGTTAGCTTTTTTATCGGGTATGTTGCAATTGTAATGGCTTCAACAAATGTGTTGTAGGTATGGATGGAGGGATAATGTTGGTGTGTTTGTATGGTTTAGTCAATGTTCTTATTCGATTGCATGAGGAGTCGTCATTCGTTCAGGTTGTTGATGATATTTGTGCGAAGTTCGATGGATTGGTACCAGCTGTGGTGTGTTTGGTGTTTGATGTTCCGGGGTACAAGAAGTTCAAGGTGGATAGTGATGATGATATTCAAAATATTTTGGTCCTTGCTAAGTCGTTCGGAATAAGTCACATTGAGGTCCTCATTCAGGAGAGAGTGTTGGTGTGGGGGGTAATTGTGGTGTGGTGGATTACATGGAGGATGGGGTTATCTCCCAAGAAGGTAGCCGGAATTTTTGCGTGGATGACCAAACGAACTTACTACCAACATATTGTCCTAATAGATCGAGGACGTTTTTGTCGGCGCAATGGGCGTACGGGATTACCCATGTCGGACAAATGTTTGATGGTGGAGCATCTGAATTTCGTGAAGTTCTATGTAAGTATGCTGTTGAGCGTGGATTTCAATTCAAGTATATTAAAAATGATTCTGTTCGAATTACAGCAGTGTGTAAGTTTGCTGCGTCAACAGAATGTTTGTGGTCAGTTCATGCAAGGATGTTATCGTCAACTGGGGTGTTATGTATTAAGAGGTTCGTGAGTGTACATACCTGCGGGGCTGCTGTACGTACTTGTAGGAACCCTCGTACAGGGTCCGAGTTGGTGTCTGCTGTTGTTGCGGATAGAGTGCGCGACCAGCCATTGACACGCCCCACTGACGTTATTTTTGACTTGAAAAATGATTATGGTTTGGACGTTAGTTACCGGGTGGCATGGTTGGGTGTTGAAAAAGCGAGAGGTGAAGTCTACGGGGATCACGCTACGTCCTTCGATCAACTCAGGTGGTATAGTGATGCTGTGATGCAAAAAAACCCGAACAGTTACATTGACCTTGATTTTGATAAACAAACCGGCAAGTTTGTTAGATATTTTATATCGTTCCGTGCATGTATAGATGGATTCAATAATTGTCGGCCTTTGCTATTTCTGGATGGAACGTTTTTGAAAGGTAGGTTCAAAGGTAATTTGCTTGCGGCTACTGCTAAAGACGCCAATCAAGGTAATTTTTTCATTTACATTTTCATGTGCAAAGTTCAACGTACTATTCATTCATTTTAGAAAATGTATCGTACTAATTTTGGGTAATAGTTTACAGCCTCACTTATGGCAAACTATTTATGTTTTATGTTTCGTTGTAGGATTGTTCCCGGTAGCCTTTGCTATTGTTGATTCCGAAAATTCATCCAATTGGGAATGGTTTCTTCGTAATTTGAAAGAAGTTGTTGGGACCAGCCGGACATTAACTTTCATATCTGACCGTCACGTCGGACTAATACACTCCATACCAATAATTTTTCCTTCTGCGCATCATGCGTTCTGTTTGTTTCATCTTCAAATGAATTTGCGGGATCGAATGAGATATGTAAATGCGTCGTTCAAAATAGGGTTGATGCGCAAGTTGCGGGAATGTGCCTACGCGCCCACTGCTACTTGCTTCAACGACAAATTGGAGGTACTGAAGAAGTGCAACCCAGCTGTGATTGAATCTTTTTTGAAAGACTTGCACCCGAAACACTGGTCTAATGCGTATTTCAGGTATTCACAGTTCGCCTAATGGGTTATGTTGTATTGTTAAGGCCCGCATGTGTTTTGTGTAATATGTTTTCGTTACAATTTAATGATCTACGTGAACTTTTGGTTCTGTCATTTTTTTAGTGGCCGACGGTACGGGGAGATGTGCTCCAATGCCGCTGAGTCTTTCAATAATTGGGTTGGACAAGCCCGTCATCTTCCTATTACTAGATTGGTAGATTCGATAAGGGGTCAAATCATGGAGCAGATGTCCGAGCGCAGAGTTAAATGCGATAAATGGGCCGGTTTAATTTCTCCTAAAATGGAGAAAAAATTGGTTGCAGCGTATAACGAAAGCAGGGCATGGTGTGTGAGCCAAGCTAATGAGGATGTGTATGAGGTTCACTCCCACCCGTCGGTGTTGGTTGACGTTGGCAGACAGGCATGTTCCTGTTTCCAGTGGCAAATTAATGGCTTCCCGTGTTCCCATGCTGTTGTTGCATTCCGTAATAGTGGGAGAAACATTTATGATTCAATTGACTCCGCATTTTACATTGACACCTTTCGAGCTACTTACAGTGGAACTATATACCCCATTCCAACAGTGGAGAGGCCAACGTTTAACCGAAATGATTATTTGATAGCACCGCCAACAGTGAAGCGTCCTCCCGGTAGGCCCAAACGGAAGAGAATTCCATCTAAGGGCGAGATAGTGCAACGTATACGCTGTGGCCGTTGCGGAAAATTGGGCACTCACAATAGGAAGACATGCAAAGAGCCGTTACAGACAGTCTGACATGTGGTTTAATTTTTCCCCCGCACAAACTAATTATTGGATGGACTACATGTTCCTGTGTTTCCAATTTGTTTTTGACATTGTTTAACAATTTGTCATTCATTTTCTGTTATGGTTTTATTCAAATGCGTGGTATCACACTTCTACTTTTCTCATGACTTTAATTTGGGTTGCTACTGTTGAACAATACAAAACACGGGACACACAATATGCATTACAAACCCAATGTTGTACCAAAAACTTTAAGCAAAATATTATGATCTCAATCAAATGTTGTATGTACACTGTTACTTAAAATGGGACTGGCAAAATATTCAACTGCCATGCCATATTAACCATGTAGCTTATTTGCACATGTCAAGCTAAGTACTGATCATACCAGCCTTACTCGCACAGTGGCAAAACATGTCCACCAAATTCACTGAATGAACGTTGCCGCCGGTAATGTCCGAGTGTATATTTTGGAATTTGGTATAAGTCATGAACAAACAAATTTAATGCTATGTAATGTTTACGTGCACAACGTAATGTTGTTTGTACAACACCATCGAAAATGGCAATGCCCAATAATTCTACCTGTATGCCCTATAAGCCACGCAGGGGTCAAAACATGTTCACTCCCACAGTGGTAAAATGGATTACCAAACTGACTGTCAACAATGTAACCTTCACATTTTTAATGACATTAACATCACATCTCCACTGTGAACAATGTAACCTGCTTTGTGCATCAAACCACACATATACACCAAGGATCACAACGCACCATCAAACAATGTCATGCTTAAGCTCTTGAAATATTAAAAACACAGTCCACATTTTCAATGACATTAACATCACATCTCCACTTTTCGACAAGAAAAGGACAATGGCATACCAGAAGTTGTGTAAGAAATACTTATTTTCCTGCGTAATGTTTACAACTGGTAATATGGAGTCCAAAAATTGTTTTCCATTGCTTGCCAAATAGTATCACCACTTATGGCCCACAAAAATAACAGATGTAACCAATGCTGAAACCATTGGCGCACCATTTCGCCATGAAAATAACATAACATACGCCAACAAAACAACTCAAAAAGCCCTCCCTAAATTTCTATCCTGCCATAATAACAAAAGTTTTATGAAATTGGCCTACGACATGAACAGACAAAGTTAATGCAATGCTATTTTAACTGTCAATAAGGTAACCTGCTGTGTGCATCATACTACACATGTACACCAAGGATCATAACGCACAATCAAACAATGGCATGCATAAGCTCTTGAAAACTTAAACACCCAGTTCACTTTTTCAAAGGACATTAACATCACATCTACACCGTATTACAAGAAAAGGACAATGGCATACTAGCAGGTGCGTAAGAAATATGGAATCCAGAAAACGTTTTCCATTGCTTGCCATATACCATCAACACTAATGTCCCACAAAAATAAACAGATTTAACCAAATCTTAAACCATTGGCGCACCATTTTTCCATTATAATAACTTAACATATGCCAACTAAACAATTTAAAATGCCCCCCCCCTAAATATCTGTCCTGCCAGAATAACAAAACATGTATGTACGTCCGTAAGTGGCCAAAAATAAAAAAAAAAATTCATTCTGGCCTTTCACCGTCTGCAATGAGCAGTGTGCATACCCATTACAGTGTCCTAGCACGCAGTCCTCTGCCCGGGTCACTCAAGAACATGTCCACCATCGCAGCCCGTAGCCCAGTCGGTGTCAATCCGTCCATCGTACTATCGACTTCTGCCCCACGAATGAACTGCCTAACAATGAAGCATGTGAAAATCCCGCAATCAGACCTGCACTCCAAAATAAACTGAAACCAGCGTCACTTACACAGCACATCAGCAAAACAGTTAATTCAGGCAAATATTACAATTACTTACGACTCTGCATCTTGTTGTGGACAATCGACAACAGATACAAAACTCCCATCAAAAAAGTCTGAATTGATGCCGTCAGCTGTGACTCTTGGTTTCACAAACTTGTTGTGGTGATCGACCACCCATTCTTTCTGTTGATTTGGAACATGTTAGTTTACGTACGTACTAGATAACATTCAAACCATAAACATTATAATTCATCAACCATGGCCATTCAGAATTCAATCCAATAAACTATGAATTTTTTAAGCAACATATAGAGGCAACTACTTGTACCACTTTACTTACAACTTTTAGAGCCTCATTGTAATGCTCATCACGCACTCCACGCCTTGGCCTCATGGAGTTGTAGTGTTTCCAATTCCCACTTTCTGAATCGTGTGCCATAACTGTCCAGTGGTTGGCATTGTAGATTGGGAATAGTGTGTATCTGAACCCTCGAGCCGCCTTCATGTGGACGTTCAAGTACTTTGTTCGCAAAGTTGCACTGCTGTTCCGCATCATATCCTGCACAATATATCCAATGCCATCAATGTTGTGGCAGTTTTTATTTCAACAAACATGACTTTCAGATTCTGTTTAAATGAACGATAGTCGTGCTACATACCGAGCACACACTAGTGTAAACGTATGTCGTGCCCACAAATTCTGCACTTCCAGACACTGTTTTACGCATTTCAGTCAGCATGGCAGCGTATGCGTCTATTACCTACACCACATGTTACACAACACAATTACATTGTAATTCTTAATAACAACTTGCTAAATGCATTTCTACTGTGTACTGCTACCATTTATGCACATTAACTGAGAGTACATGCATTACATATTCGTGCAGATGTTTCAAGCATTTCATCGGTCATGACGTTACACACACAGCAACCACAAAACACAGAAATCAATGTTCACATTTCCACGATGGGTTTTCCTGCACGAAACAAGATTAATCAATATAGTGGAAATCGTATTAACGAGCTTACATTCCCATGAATGGAGTTCTGCTGCACTAGATCTTTGATGTCCGTGAAATGCACTTGTATTCCGTTGTGACCACCATCCCACACTATCAACCTACACATCATAAACCAAAATACAGAACAAGCATATCACAGCATTTACAAATTATACATGTCAAAATGTACAACATTCAATGCAAATTACTTACCCGTCCCCCTCCAAACTGTACATTCTATCTAGTAGTTGCCTATCTTCATCTTTTAACATGTTCCACACCGGGTGCCTTCTGTTCATACCAAAACCATGCCAGGTTTTTCGCTCTAACATGACGTCCTCAACACTGTAAATCACCCTGGGTTCAAATGATTTACCCAATCTCACATTCGCACTAGCTTGTTGTCGCCCAAATAATGCTGGATATTCATAGTCGGACAACCTGAATTCCCGTCTAGGTTTTGTTTTCACCCGTTTCACCAGCGATGTTATCTTCGGCCCTGTACTTGCTGTAGCATTTGCATGGAGACAAGCACCCAAGCCCACGTCATCTGCCCTGACATTTACATTTCCATCTGCTCCCTGCTCATCTTGGGGACTGCAGCTACCATCCATAGTCGAATGAACATTCCCACGGCTGAAGTCGAGCGTCAAATCTTCAATCCCAGCTTCGTACTCAACAATCTCTAATTCGGTGGCGTCAACGTGTTTGGTTTGGCCTATAGGAGATGCAGAGTGCTGTGCACTATCGCCACTCGTGACGTGCCCAGAACCACTCACTTTACCCGAAAGGCTGTTGCTTGGTGTTCGCTGATTTGATCTATCAATGGCAGCACATTGTGTCACCTCGTGCACCTCAAAATCATCAAGCCTATCCTCCAAATTACTTATTTTCGACTCCAATTGGTCAACCACCTTGCTGAGTCGTTCAATTTCAGAATCCTTTTTCACAATAACAGTATTTAAGTCCACAAACATATTACCAGCATGCCTCCCTAGCAGTTTTTCCATCACTTCGAGACGCTGCTCCAGTTCACGAACCCTTGCGTCTTTACTCTTGATTTCACTCTCCAACTCAGCAATTCTAGCATTACAAGATCTCAGATCATCGTTCATCCTCCCTTGTTGTTCACCCACGGCTTGACCATCCGGAGTGCTGGCCAGTTCTAGAAGATCTGGGAACAAGACTGGGTAAGCTCCCCCAGTTGCCACCAGCTTCCTACCCATTTTCACCTTGCTGGTTGGTGTAGCAGTATTATATTCATCCTCATCTCCGCCTTTGGTTTTCATGTTAGCAGCATTTGGTGTTTCCACCTGCCAACAATTGAAACTTGCCTCCACGTTTACCACATCATTTGTCGCAACAGCAGCCACACTGTCCTCGTACACTTGAGCTGGATCCACATCCATCCTTATTCTACCACATTCGTTCGCCTCGTCTGTAGGGACAGTCAGTTTCAGAATATGACATTCGCTGATTGTCCCAATAAGTTTGCCACACTGTACCTGCGGATTTAGAACATGTGAAAAATTAAAATTAAGTGTATTCTGTGGGTAAACAAATTACAAAAATGGAAAAAATTTAGTTCCACACCTCAATGCAACCTTCTTCCATAAAATTAAGTTTTTTCAGTTTTCCCACTGCTGCTCCAATGTTCCACCGACAAAACCTTGGTGTCACGTTAGGCCGCTCCGGGGTGATGATGTTCGAATGTTCACATATTAGAAACTGAAATCAAAACATTAAAACATGATCAAATATACACATCACTGCAACAGGCATTTAACCTTTTATAAAATTAAAGAAAGTATGCATTTTTGGGGCGTTCAAATTGAACATACCAGCAATGCTACAACACAACCAGTCACTTTCTCAAGTCTGTGGTGCATCTCATTTAGAGAGCCAATTAGCGTGTTCCTTATCGTTGCAGTCCAGTCATACTGTTTCAGCGTGTCCAGCTTATCGATCACACGAACGAAGGCCCAACCTATATGCTCCCCGATGGTTGCGAAAAACAACTTTGCACAAACATAGAGGCACAGCAGCTTTGCCACATCTTCTTCGTCACGTTCTGTATGACCATATAATGCCTCTCCCAGCAAATCTTTAATGACTTTTGCAGATATACGGGTAACATTCGGACAGCGTCGCTGCATGAAATCAGAGGGCCCCTTGCCACCTTGTGCCAAATCCAACTTCTCCTTCCCACATTGGACCCCGAATATTAACCTGATATCATTATTCCTCAATGGCAACTTAGCTCCACCAATGTGGAACTTCTCATCGTTGGGATTGTAACATTGAATGATTCGACAAACCGTAGCATCACACTTCTTGAACGCTTTTGGGTCAAGCATGTGAACACGAATAGCATCTATCATAACTGCGAACGGAGTTCTCTTCAGCTGTCTAATGTGTCCATCACGTAACTCTAATTCAAGCACTGTGCTAATCAGACCGGATATGTTGGATCGGTACATTAACTTTGACGGATCAACATTAGCTTTCCGACCAATGTCAATGGGCCCTTTTTGCTTTTTGAATGACAGCCTTGATTGTCTTTTCGGCGCCAGCCGTGTTGATGTTTGTGGTGACATCGTCGCCGTGTTCCGCTTACCGTTCCTAGTTTTGCTGTTACCTGTAACATAGTTTCGTGTACATTAAATCAAATCATTAAATACATTACTGCAGCAGTATTTGAACATTAATCATGCATGACCCACCTCAGTAAAGCCCACAAACAAACACTTCCACCAAGCAAAACAACAAATTAACTCATCTACTCAACCACATTGAACGTCAACAACGTGAAGCACAAATTATCCATTAACATCACGCATCAGCATTCTTTTGATCAACCCATTTGAAATCACAAATCTTTTGCGTATTACATGGAACACCACAAAAAACAATGCATAATCACGTTCAACCGAACAGAGTTCACTATTTTACACGACATTACATAGAAAACATCGGACCATAATCATGAACTGATGCAAAACCCAACCACATTTGCAGGTGATGTTCCTTCATTTATAAAAAATTACACATGACTGCTTACTTTACTTCCCCTACAATGTTGAGTAACACATTTTATCATTCCAACACAACTAATCACACACCAATAAAAAACCCCACCAAAATATAATTGAACCCCAATCTAAAAATGGTATTACCTTTATTAATGTAAAAACCCCACAAAAACATACAAAATACCCACAATTCCTTACAAAAAAACCCCCACAAATGCAGGGCCCTGGCCACAAACATCAAAATAGAAACCCACTGCAGAAACCCAACTACAAACATTACATTAACATCAATGTCACTACGGACAAGCATACATTATCACACAGTGAAACATACGACTAGTTTGGTCAATGTAAAAACCGGAAAAATCCGTACGAAATTAACCCCACAAATCAGGGCCAAATGCCCCCCAAAAAATAGACCATAACTATATCACAAACCCACCCGCAAAAACACATTAACATTACAATTACATTGATCACAGAAACATTACCACAACATCAAACAAGCAACCAAATAATACAGACATCGCATTTTTATCAAAACCCATCAGCACCAACACTGTCGTAAGCAACGATTAACATACCTGGAGACATTATCGCGAAGCACAGTCACTCCCACCGGCTTACAGAATGGCTAAACGGACGATGCTACGAAGCATAAAACTTTCACTAGCAACCAATTTGCTGGTATCGACGTATCAACAGAACGAAAGAGAATTGGTTTCGTATTCGTTAGGTTTTCCAGTAAAATGCAAATTCCTATTCTATTATGCGAATCCACAAGGATTTCAAATCCCCAATATGGAAGCTTCAACTTCGACGCCTAACATTACGCCATTAACATCGGAATAAGTTGCATCTCCCATCCACGTCTCTTCGTTTCCGTTATGCTTCGATAGAGAACAAACATCATCAAACAATGACGTTTGGGCATTTAAGTAAAATCCACATCGGACTATTCCTTAAATACCCATATTACAAGTTGGTAACAGCGTCAAACTGATGGGTAATGTTGTCATTAACACTACATTGGGACTATTTGGATTATAAGAAATATAGTAGGACAAAATGGATCACAAGATTGGAATTAGGGATTTACTGGTGCATCTCCCAAAATATTAATATATTATTCAAATTTATTCAACATAACCTCATAATAACCCAAAGTTGAATTAAGGAAAATTATGTGAGTCTGTCACAGTAATGAGTATATTTTATTGTCACGGCGGATCTTAGTCGGTGGTGTAGACCTCACCTCTCTCGCACGGTTGAGAAAATCTCAAGTTCATTTCAGTGATTTTATTGTGCCTATCTCTCTCTCTCTCTCTCAATGCTTGTATTCCATCCATTTTTCAAACTTTTCATTGAATTCTAGGATATAATATACAAATATAACTATTATGATTCTTTTTCTTTGCTTTTGGATAGAATTCGTACGAACCTACCTTTATTAGGGATCATAAAAAAAATATCATGAAATATATCATGAAGATTTTTTATCTTTTGATTAGTGTATGGTGTTTTATTATATGTGCAATCCAAGGGTAAAGAATCTTTGATGATCATTTTCATGATAATTTTTTCATGATCTCTAGCATTGCATTGCCACGTTTGGAAAGTTGGTTTTTTTAGTAAATTATTTTAGTTTTTGATTATTTTAATAGATTAAAATATTTGAGTTTGGAAAGAGATGGTTAATTTTTTTTTAATTAGATGTGATGTTTGTAAGAGAAAAAATGAAATGATTATGATTTGATGTGACATTATTTTAACTTATTTTATCTTTTTGTAAATTTTAATAATAAAAAAAAATAAATATTTTCGTTTCCCAAACACCCCATTAAGGTTTGCTTTTTCGCTATGTTCTATTTAGTGAAAATAATTTATTATTGGCGGAAATAATTTTTAAAATTTAGAAATACCAATACGGAAGATAGAGTATGACAGTTTGGTGGCAAATTCTCTCTACAACTATGATTCATACTAATAAAAAAAAAGATCACTAATAGCACTAATACGTTGGGAATGTCAAAAAAAAACAAGACATAATCTGTAGGCGGGGCCCACTACCAATAATATGGGCCTAAGTACTGAGGTCGCCCAAAAGAGGCGACCAGGAATGGAAAAGAAGCATGGGCCAAAGCCCAAGGGAAGTGGGCCAACAGTGGACTAAAATAGGTCCGACCCGCCAAGGGTCCAAATGGACTTCACGAAGTAAAATGACCAAGTCAAGTTGCTGAGGGAACACATGCAACGGTCAAGTTACAGGGGCAATACATGCAACAAGGAAGTTGCTGAGGAACTTTGCCTCAAGGCCGCCATTTCTAATATCTTTGGTCTCGCCGCCATCCGAAGTTACTGAGGGAAAGAAAAAGTCGACGCAACTAAGTTGTGGAGGCAACACTTGCCACGGCCAAGTTGCGGAGGCACTTCATCCCATCGCCGCCATTTCAAGTAACATCGATGCCGCCGCCATTCTAAGTAATGTCGGTACCACAACCATCTGGAGTTGCTAAGGGAAAGAGAAAATCGAAGCAACTAAATTGCAGAGGCAATACTTGCAACACCCAAGTTGTGGAGGCATTATGTCAGCACCACCATCTCTAATATTCTCGATTCTGCCATTTGGACTCGCCGCTGGAAATGGTTGCCTCAGCAACTACGACCGTGGCAATTAAGTTGCAGAGGGAATTTCTTGCCAATGTGATAGAAGCCTTTGAGAGAGGCTTCCATCTACAACTAGAGACTAATGTGTGGTGCTGGTAGCAGGCCTCCTCTCCAAAGTTCATTTAACTTGGCCCTGATAGCAGGCCCCAAGACTTACTAGTTGGAGCTGATAGCCAGCCCAAAAATACCAGTTTACTGCGGCGATCTCGCGAAGATGGGAGCAAGGTAGCCCGAGCATAAAAGACTCCCTTTCCAATACCCATGTCATGGACCTGCCTTAAGTTGCATGAGCAGGACTAAGGAAGCCCCCTTAGGCTTAGTACTAAGGCACATAATGGCTGATAGTAGGCTTGGTTGTGGCCTTCACCCTGAGAAGCTGGGGAGTTTGTGGTTAGGTGGCTAAAGGTGGAGACTTTGCTGATGTGAACACAAACATAGCCGATAGCAGGCTAATGGAGTCTTGAGAACGCATGTACTAGCCAAATAAAATTCAGAACGCAAGTGCAGCGGCAAGATTCACCGCTGCAAGTGCACTTGCTGAAGTTCAAGCTGAGAAGGCAAGTGTAGAGGCAAACACTTCCGCTACAACTGCACTTGCTGAGGCTCAAAAAAGGTAGTTGCAAAGGCAAATAAATAGTACACAGTACATGCAGAGGGACAGGTGGCACCTTCAGCTTGGTGGCTCAAGGCAGAATATTCCATGTGATCCTCTAGGACACATGTCTTCTCTCTATTTATCCACGTGGTGTCCTTTTAGCACCAAGGAAAAGCCTATAAAAAGGACCCATTTCTCAAGGTTCAACAAAAGGAATTTTGGGGATTTGGGGGAGATGTTGCCGATTTTGGTACTACCACACATTTCTTCTCGAGCCACTTGCTTCACCCTCACCCAGCTACACACTCTCCAACTCCCAAATAGTTGGTGCTACTCATTCTCCAACTGCTTCCACCATTGTTGGACCATTAGCATAGTTTTGCCTCTCTAATCACCTTCCTAACCTTGAACCCCCTTATATTTCTGGCGACTCCACTGGGGAGGCTGTTTTGTTGATGGTTCATACCCGCAATGGCTTACACACTTCACTGGAAAAAGATAGCAAAGGATGAAGTTCAGCAACCCCCACGGCAGCAATGCGCTTTCAATGGCGGAGCAGCACATACAGAGGACCGTGACCATAGTGTTGTGATTAAGGCAGTTCAGTCACTCCAGGATACGTAGAGGGAGATCCTGGCAGCTTTGCAAACTCTCACTGAGGCTATTATGGCCATGGCTTCTAGACTAGCTCCAGTGCAAGCACCTCCACCTATAGCAATCCCAAACCCAGTACCTAACATGTTTCCCGAGGTTCGGGCCCCGGTCCAGGTGCCTCTGGTGGTACCTTAGGTGAATGGTACGGCCGCTAGTTCAGCTACCCAGGAGTAGATTGGACCATTCCAGCCCACTCACTTTGTTACTCTAGCCGATGTACAAGCTATGCTCGAGTAAGAGCGTAGCAAGAAACAACTACCATCTCTCCCCGACCCAGATGTGAAGACCCTATACTCTCAGGAGATATTGACCATACCCTACCCAACTGGGTATACAGTACCCAAATTTATCAAGTTTGATGGAAAACAAGGCAATGCCAGAGAACATGTGGTAAGGTTCATTGAAACTCTTGGTGTCCATGGCAGTGACCACTCTCTGCACCTTCGAAAGTTCTCCAAATCACTTACTAAAAAGGCTTTCAGCTGATATGTGAACCTGGCTCCCAACTCAATCAAGAGTTGGGAGAAGATGGTGAACAAGTTCCACACAAAGTTCTTCCAAGTCCAAGAGAAAGTTACAACCCTCACACTAGGGTGAGATGTCCAAAAAGAAGGCGAAGATATACTAGACTATGTTAAGTGGTTCTAAGATAAGGCTATTGATTGTCATGAACCAATGGATGATGCTCACTTAATCAGCATATGTGTGGAGGATGCCATACGCGACTACAAAATTTTCTTGGTGAACCATAATCTACCTACCTTTTTAGCCTTGATTGAGGCAGCCAGGAACCTCAGTACCACTAGTCTTTTGCACAAATCCCGTGACAACCACCGCTACTCCTGCAGTAGCAGAGTTGCTGTGGTAATCTCTGTAGAAGGGAGCCACTCGCAAGGGAAGGCGTCGTCCTCTCGGAAGAGAAGGAGTTATGAGGACAAAAATCCATATCTTTGTAGCCTTGGGAATGTTAAGGCCTTGGTTAAATAATGGGTAGCTAATGGTAAACTTACTTTGCCTCCAGTTGATGTCCCTCTAACTAAGAAGGACAAAGAAAGCCCAAATTATTGTGTCTATCACAGAACCACCAGACACCCTACTAGGGATTATTGGACTTTGAAAAATATCTTCAAGAAGAAAGTTGACGCAAATGAGCTGAAGTTTAAAGATGCCGGTAATCGTGATATAAGAAAGGATCCTTATCCTAACCATAAAGAAGATGGGAAGAATGTACATATGATTGGATATCTTGGGCTCGTGTGCGATCAAGCGCACATGGCGTCCTACTATGATAAGTTAGAAAAAATTGCTAACAGCCAGCTCCCTGAGACAGTACCTGCAAAGGCAAAATTCGCAGAGGATACTCATGCTCAGGTCTTGCAAAACTTTGTTAAGTTCTGCACCTTTTTTGAACAGCTGGGGCTAAGCCACGCCGCCAGGTTGGAAGCAACAAAGGCTCTCATTAACATTTCCGAAGGGCACCAAGATGAAGTTATTAAGGCTAAGGAGTATGTACCTTGGCGTATCCAGGAAGATTATAGAGCCATTACTTTTTCAAAAGTAGACAGAGCATACCCATTTTCTCATAACCGTTCACTTTTTGTCACAGCTTACATCAATGATGTAGAGTTCAAGCGTACTTTCCTTGATGGTGGGGTGTCCATAAACATCATCACTACTGACACCTTTGCAAAGGCTGGTATCCTAGAGTCCAGGATGGTTCGCTAACCCATCACTATAACGAGATTTTGTGGTGAAAAGAAGGTTACTAAGAGCCATATTGTAGTGGACGTAGCAGTTGGCGAGATCCACTCCGCCACTAAGTTCTATGTGATTGAAGCGGACAGAAATTAGCACATGATACTTGGCAGAGCTTGGATGCACTGATATGGAGCTATCCCATCGAGTTATCACTGATGCGTAAAGGCAAAGTTGGGAAAGCGCACAATAACCATAAATGCGTCTGAAAGGCCATTCGGAGTGGAAGAGGCACACTATTCGGATGCAGTTTTCTTTACTGAATTGTCAATGGATGAAACTCCAAGGACTAGTAAAATGGTAGGGGTGAAATTGCTCTAGAGGCTGCTGAAGACATTCGAGATACAGAGGCTGCTCCAGACAACAGTGGGCATAAAAGGAGCAGCTAGTCCACAAGTCCTCCATCCAAGATTGTTAAGGTGCGCGAGGACGGCAAGATAGTTTATTACTTATGACGGTTTTGGGGGCCAGACTTCATACCTTGGGAGGATGGCCCTGAGATGAATAAGTGTGACGATGATGAGTCCTACGAAGGGTTGGTGGAGACCCCTAAGCCCGTCCCTGAATTCATGCAAGATAGACCCAAACCGCAGCAGGAGGTACTTGCTGAGGTCAACCTCAATGACTTACCTGGACAGAGCAAGCCGGTGTTTATCAACGATACAATGGCTCCAGCAGCTAAGGCAAAATTGATAACACTACTAAAGCGATATAGTTATGTCTTTGCTTAGACATATGACGAGATGCCTAGTGTTGACCCATCCCTTGTCACTCATCATCTCGACACTTTTCCCAACTCTAAACTAATCAAGCAGCATGCTCAAAAGTATCACCCTGATCTTGAAGCAAAGATTAAGGCGGAGGTAGAAAAGCTACAAAGAGCCAAGTTCATCGAACCTATATAGTACCCAACTTGGTGAGCAAATATTGTGCCTGTGCAGAAGAAGAACGATTAGATCAAGGTCTACGTAGACTTTCGCGACCTGAATAAGGCCTGCCCGAAAGATGAGTTTCCATTGCCCCATGTTGACACACTTGTTGATTCTACTCCGGGCCATCAGATGTTCTATTTCATGGATGGGTTTAGTGGTTATAACCATATCAAAATGGCACCAGAAGATGCAGAAAAAACGACTTTCAGAACGCCCTTGGGAAATTTTCTCTATACGGTGATGTCCTTTGGTTTGAAAAACGCGGGGGCAACCTACCAACGGGCTATGACTGCAGTGTTCCATGACATGTTGCCTCATGAAGTAGAAGTATATGTGGATGATCAGGTGGTCAAGTCTAATGAGGCAAACTAACACCTCTGCGACTTGGAAAAAGTTTTTCAGTGTTGCCACAAATTTTGCCTAAAGATAAACCCTCTCAAGTGTGCCTTCGGAGTTATCGCCGGCAAGTTCCTTGGCTTTCTTGTTCACTAGTGGGGGATTGAAGTAAATGTGGATAAGATCAAGTCAATCATGGAGATGCCACCACCACACTCTCAAAAGGCTTTGAAGAAATTCCTAGGCAAAGTGTCATACCTCAGCAGGTTCATTCCAACCCTTGTTGAGATAACCTTTTCCTTTGGGACACTGCTGAAAGGGAATCACAAATTTGAATGGTTGCAAGAACACCAACAGGCATTTAATATGGTGAAAAAAACACTTACCACTCCACTTACAATGATTGCCCCACAACTCGAAAAGCCTCTGCTACTGTACCTGACCTCTACACCTCGGTCTATTAGAGCTCTACTTGTCCAAGACATAGATGGCATTAAAAAGCCAGTCTATTATATCAGCCGCAAAGTCAGTGGTGTCGAGTCGCGATATACCCCAATTGAAAGGCATTGTTTAGCCTTAATCTTTACAGTGCAGAAGTTATGCCACTATTTTTTGGCACATCCGATCCAAGTTGTGACCCGGAGTAATCCAGTCCGCTACTTGCTGAGCAAGCCCGCTCTGACTGGAAAAACAGTATGATGGCTTTTGGCTCTAGTAGAATATGACATCACTTGTGTTACTCCCAAGGCTATTAAAAGTCAAGCACTTGCAGACTTACTAGCCCAATTCCCAACTGGTGAACATGAACCTACAGAGGTACCTCTACCAGGTGAAGTCCATGTCTCAGCAACTACAGTTGAAACTTATTGGGATTTAAAATTTGATGGAGCTTCTAGAGCTGGAGAAGATAGGGCTGGCATAACACTAACCAGTCAAGAAGGAGAGAAGTTTCACTTATCATATAAGCTTGACTTTGAATGTTCAAACAACGAGGCTGAATATGAGGCGTTGATACTGGGTCTAATAGCTGCCCAAAAGAAGGGCCTCCGCAAGTTGAAAATTTGAGGTGACTCCAAGCTAGTTGTCAAGCAAACAATGGGTGATTTCATCTTGAAGGAGCCTCTGTTGGCCCCGTATCGCACTGTGGTTCAAAGGTTGCTCACTCAATTTGATGATGTCTAAATCCATCATACCCCTCAAACACACAACCGTTTCCCCGATGCCCTGGCTACATTGGGGGCAAAGGTGGATATACTAGATGATAGTATAGCCATTGTCATCGAGAAAAGAACAACACCAGTAGTGCTAGCTGAAGAACATACAGAGCAAGATGTTAAGGAATGGAAAGCAGATATAATCCAACAGTTGAAAACATGCCAAGGAACAATCAAACAAGTAGAACTTGCATCATTTCTGCTCCTTAGAGGAGAGTTGTATTTTCACGGTCCCAACAACTTGCGGGCAAGGTGCGTCAGTAAACAAGAAGCAACTTACAGACTTCAGCAGATCCATACTAAGTCCTGTGGAGATAAAGATATTAGTCTATACCAACAGATACAGAGGCAAGGGTATTACTAGCCAAAGATGGAGAAGGAAAGTACTGTGCAAAGTGTCAGTCCCATCCTAAGGAAGAGGAAGCCTATTTCTTAAGCAGTGAAGAATGGAGGCAGCATCTATCAACTACCTTGGAAAGGGCACACTGCCTGAGAACAAAGTCGATGCAATCAGAGTTAAAAGGCGAGCCCTCTACTTCTTCCTTGACCAAGACAAACTGTACCGAAGAAGCTTTGAAGAGGAACCTTTGGCGTGCTTATCAAAAGATGAGGCAAACGAGGTGTTGAGGGAAGCCCACAAGACAGAGCATCAAAGAGGACAGTGATTATATGGACATCTCATTCACCTCAGCTACTACTGGCCGACAATGAAAGAAGATGCTAAAAACTTTGTGAGGAGATGCCAATCTTGCTAGAAGTTTGGGAACTTGATACATGTACGGGCGGTCAAACTACACAACATCAAGACTCTTTACCCGTTTCATACTTGGGCATTTGACATAGTGGGTCCTATAGCGTAGTAATCCAAAGGCTACAAATGGATAGTTACAGCGACTAAAGTCAGCACCAAGTGGGTAGAGGCTATCCCGATGAGGAAGGCAGACGGGGCAGGAGTAGCCAACTTTATCAGAGAAAACATAATCTGTAGGTTTGGCATACCCAAAGTAATACTGTCTAACAATAGAACTCCCTTTATAAATCGCCACGTAGGGAGATTGTTGAACGCCTACTAGATCAAGCACCACAAGTCTAGTCCATACTACCCCTATAGAACGTCAAAGAGGAAGCCAACTCAAGCAATCCCATTTTCCTTGATATATGGGTCCGAAGCTATGTTACCTATTGAGTTGACAGTACCCTCAGCGAGAATTGTTATGTCAGCACACTTAGTTCCAAATAGTAGGAAGAATGACATGGAGGCAGTTGAAGAAAAAAGAGATCGAGCCTCGCAGACAATGGAAAAGTATCATCAATCCATAGCTCGTGCCTACAATTAATCTGTTCAACACAGGAAGTTCAATAAGGGGGACTTGGTATGGAAGACAGTAGACGCAATCATACGGGGGCAACCAATCCCTAAGTTCTCACCCAGATGGGAAGGCCCCTACAAAGTTGATGAGGTAAGCAGCAACGGGTACTACAAGTTGACAAGAGTAGATGATGGGTTCAGAATTGGCCCTATCAACGCCAAGTATATCAAAGAACATTTTCCTTAATTTCTTTTATCCAAAAAAAAAAAGAATTGTAAGTTTCTTTGTTAATACTTCCAAAGTAGAGTGTAAAGAAAGTGTCATACACTTAGTAAACTTGTTACTCTCATATACACTTAGTGTGAGGAAAGTTTTCCATACTTAGTGAAATTTTATCCTTGTAAAAGCTTAGTTGTGATGAAGTTTAGTTCATTGCAAGAGTTTTGCTTATCTTTAGAAACTGTATAAAAGCGATGTAAGGAGGGCGAAGAAATGAAATTCAAAGTACTACGAAACATCCACACTTTTCATTAAAGTCAAACTTCCAGAATATGATTACAATGTTTGAAAAGAAGTTGTGACACAGAAGAAGAAAATAAAAGGTGTCGCAGGCGTAATGAAACAACAAAATAAAACAAAGAAAATGGACGAAATCACAATAAAGTCACAGGCACATCAAATCAAACCCTTCAAAAGGGAGTCTATCAGGGTCACATCTCAAGGCTGCTAGGCAACTAACGCAGAGTCTTTCTCTTTGAACTGAGCTAGGTTCTGCCGATGCTGTTCCAAGGCACCTTCATACTCCGTAATAGTATCCTCCAAGGACGTAATCATTACCACATTTTCTGCATGCTCAAGGAAACCATTGACTACCTGAAGCCTATCCCTTATCCACGATAGGTCCAAACCGTTCCTCTCAAAGCCGCTCAGGTTGGCCTCAGCACTTTCCACGAACTTGCTGGGGGTTGTCAGAATCTTCTTGGTAACAAGGTCACGAATGAAGCTGGTGAGTGACTCTAGCAGCGCCGTCTGCACTATAGACCCAAGAACATTAAAAGCAGTAAAGGTACTAGGATACAGCACCTGGATGCGGGCAAAAGTGGGAGCAACTTCGGAAAAGACCCAATAACTAAAAAAATAAACTTTCTCTAAAGACTGAGGAGACTCTCTCACGCTGCCGCCAGCTTCAATCACTAGAGGGAGATTGGTAGAGCGACCAAAGGTCTAAGGACGACGCACTTCCCCTGAAGATGATTGCCCAACAACATTAGAGTGGGTAGATACTAGTTGGCGACCGAGTGAACTGGCCTCGCTAGAAAGGCCAAAGCTGCTTGCACCATCATGTCACTTTGAAAATAGGTCATCCATCTGGTAGTCTCCAACGTTCAGATCTGGTACAGCAGTGGTATCCATCCCAGTATAAAAATCTTGGGATACCCCAAGGTCAGCTGGCACCTCTGGAAAGTGAGTGGGATACAAGTCTGCCAGCTGTTCAGAGGTTGCCGAAGCAACTGGGTTAGAGGTCCCAGCGACAGCAGTCACAATGTGGGTGGCTAAAGTGATAGCTACCTCTGCAAGTCGGTCCAAGTTTAAAGAGGCCACAGCAAGAACAGTAGAAGCAGTCGCTGCACTTGCACTCCCCTCAACCTCTTGGACGTTTGGAAGTGGGGTTTGTTAAACCAATGGAGACTTAGTGGACTGGGAGGAACCGCCAGATGCAACTCCAAAGGAAGGTGGTGCAACTTCCAGCTGCTCTCTCATGCCATGATCTCCCTTTGGGGTCTTAGGGACAAAATCATCTCCACTGACAAAGAAACGGTCAGAGTGCACAGAATCAGCGGGGTTTAGAGGCTTTGCACCCTCAGCAACTAGACCACCCAGAGCAACTTCCACAGCAGGGGGAACTTGTTCATTTTCTGCAGCCTCCACAACTGGCTCAGCCTCAGTAGTTGGTGCGTCTCTAACACTTGGTTCCTCTTCAACATCTGGAAATACCGTCATGTGGGTCCTGAATCTTGTGACCCTTGTATCAATGGGATGGTCGTGTCATCTACCGAATCTGAGGAAATTCCAATAGCAGTAGAAGAACCTCTGAGGCCTGGCCGGTAGGCCTTGAAAAGAAAAAAGATTATGTGATTACTAAAGTAAATATAAGAAGCCCAAAGAAGTAATGCAAAATATTTTCTAAGTACAGATACCTTTTAGAGTCTCTTCCTACTTGGTGAAGCACATGCCTTAACAACTGACACAGCTGCCTCTTGGGCAGCCCTCAGTTTAGAGCGTGTCATGCGTACTGTTGTGCCAACTTGAGGGGGAGCAATTTGCAAAGGTTGAACAGACATTGCCCCAGATGGGTGAGGCTCTTCCATGGAAGGCAGGGCTAGAAGCTTGAAGCGGCAGAATATACTACTCTGTTTCCTTCAACATACTACTCTGTTTCCCTCGGCCCTCAGATGAAGGGATAAGTCAGGCTACGAGATGGGCTCCATCGCAGGGACAACAGGAGCACTGTTGCAAAAGTTGAAGAAAGAGTCGAGGTTGCGGTGCCAGAACATCCTGTTACTGGGAGTAAAGGTGCTCTCTCTCCCAAGTAAGGGAAGCTCCATGAAGCCTAAGTCCTCCACAAGTAGAGCGGTGTAATCACGAGCAAATCGCTGAAAGCTCTGGTGAAAATTAGTCTGAGACGAAAGGGCATGTAGGATGCCTTGATCTATTCCTAACTGCCTAAGGACCCTGTCCAGTCGATAGACGACGCTAGACATGCCCTCCTCGTTCCACACGGGTAAAAATTCAAGGCGTATCATAGCAGCAATAAGAAGGGAGTTGGCCTGGACACTGTCGAGCGAGAAATTAACATGATGACCTCAGAAAAATAAAATGGAACCACAGAAATGCCTGGAAGAAGCTGAGTGAAAGAGCGGAACACACACTCCTCCATGCAGTCAACATAATCTGCAAAGGGTCTATTGGTGCCAAGACCAGACCACCGAGAGATACGAGGGAGGGATTAGCGCACTTGCCTCATGACAAGTCAACCCTCTGCATTGAGAACAGGACGACCCTCTACATTAAGAAATTCATCGGTGAAGAAGGACTCATATTCTTTAGGGATGGGGTCCATAACAGGGAATCTCTCATAGAAAAAAGCAGTTAGAAACTAAGTATGTACAAAGCTCCACACATCATAGCGGCCCATGGATCGCTCCATGTCCGAATGGATGAGGTTAAGGCAGAAGTATAAGTTCCCCAAGAAAAGGGGGGCCAGAGGGATCTAACTGCCATTGTAGAGTTTGACGGCCAAAGGAAACACCAGGGGATTGATGCTCTCGGCAGGGTTGCTAGGGAGAACAAAAAAGGAGATGAAATAACTGAGGAAGGCAGCCAGGTACAAGTCGCTGCAATAGCCTGGCCCAACTCCAGAGTCGCAGCTCTCCACTGTGATGTCGCCCACAACTAGTTGCAGGTCCTTGAAGAAATGCTTTAGGCAAGAAAGATAGGTGGTTTTGTCCCTCTTAGGTCTCTCCTGGAGCAGTTCCCCAGTCCTAAGGTCATACTGGGTGCCATACTTTCGCGCTTCCCGAAAGGCGCTTTGGAGGGCAGTAACGGTAACTTGTTCTGCAAAAGTCAAGGACGCTGGATCAAAGGGGTGATCTCCATGGCTACTCAAGTGCAGAAGGACATCAACTTCTTCGAGGGTTGGAGTTATTTTCCCCCATGCCAAGGCAAAAGTGTGAGTGTCGCGGCTCCAGCGGAGAACACCATATCGGTGTTGGTCTGTACCTTATGCATTGATAACTCCCTCTAAATCAAAATGGCATTGAAGAGACGAACATCCCGCAAGCACTGCTCGAAGCCACCATTTGCAATAATGTCATCGACCTAGAGGGACCAGTCTGTTGGGGGGCCCGAGTGAGTACAATAGTAGATGTATGAATGGGGAAAGTCGCCACGCTCCACATGAAACCGCAACATAGAGACTGGGTTCACCATGTCAGCATCATCCAAAGTAGCCTCCCCAAAAGGGAGCAGAGGCTCCTCCAGAGGAAGGGCATCAGGAATAAAGGAGTCAACTGCCTTCCAGAAGGGGTCAACTAGCCCTCCGAAGTATGGGGCCCTCTTCTACTCAGTAGGGGTGGGGCAGCCCTGTTAGGTAGAAACCTTGTGCTAGCCATGAGGAAGAATAAAGAAAGGTAAAGAAGACTTTGGAAAGTGGGGACAAGAAAGAGAAGAAAACAAGGAGACAGAAAGTGTGTTTGGGCAAAAGTTGGGGACTAGTGGACCCAATGGCGCTATCTATAAAGGAAGCAGCACAAGGGCGCCAACACGCTTCTCTAGGCCCAATATGACCCGTCAGTCAAAAGGTGGCACCTTTTCAGAGCTAACGCAATTTCTGACCCAACCGACGCAACCCTTGGGCTACTTGCAGATGCCATGCACGCGTGGGAAACCAAGAGCGTGTCTCCCACGCGCACAGGGGGAAAATGTAAAGAGTTAGAAATTAAGCCCTAAATTAAATATGGGCCTAAGTACTGAGGTCGCCCAAAAGAGGCAACCAGGAATGGAAAAGAAACATGGGCTAAAGCCTAAGGGAAGTGGGCCAACAGTGGGCTGAAGCAAGTCCGACCCACTAAGGGTCCAAATAGACTCCACGAAGGAAAATGACCAAGTCAAGTTGCAGAGGGAACACATGCAATGATCAAGTTGCAGGGGCAACACATGCAGCGGGGAAGTTGCTGAGGCACTTTGTCTCAGCGTCGCCATTCCTGATATCTTCGGTCCCGCCGCCATCCGAAGTTACTGAGAGAAAGAAAAAGCCGACACAACTAAGTTGCGGAAGTAACACTTGCCACGGCCAAGTTGTAGAGGCACTTCATCCTAGCGCCGCCATCTCAAGTAACGTTGGTGCCGTTGTCATTCCAAGTAATGTCGGTACCACAGTCATCTGGAGTTACTGAGGGAAGGAGAAAACCAAAGCAACTAAGTTGCAGAGGCAATACTTGCATCACCCAAGTTGCGAAGGCATTATGTCGGCGTCACCATTTCTAATATTCTCGGTTCTGCCGTTTAGACTCATTGCGGGAAATGATTGTCGCAGCAACTACGACCGCGGCAACTAAGTTACAGAGGGAATATCCTACCAAGGTGATAGCAACCTTTGAGAGAGGATTCCCTCTGCAAGTAGAGGCTAATGCTTGGTGCTGATAGCAGGCCCAAAGGCATTACTAGCCTAAGGCTGATAGCAGGCCCTCTCTCCAAAGTTCATTTAATTTGGCACTGATAGCAAGCCCCAAGACTTACTGGTTGGTGCTAATAGCAAGCCCAGAAATACCAGTTTACCGTGGTGATCCCACGAAGATAGGAGCAGGGTAGCCTGAGCATAAGGGACTCTCTTTCCATTACCTAGGTCATGGACCTGCCTTAAGTCGTACAGGCAGGACTAAGGAAGCCCCCTTAGGCTTGGTACTAAGGCACAGCATGGCTGATAGTAGGCTTGGCTATTGTCTCCACCATGGGAAGCTGGGGAGTTTGTGGTTAGGTAGCTAAGGTTGAAGGCTTCGTTGAGGTGAACACAAACATAGCCGATAACAAGCTAATAGAGTCCTGAAAACACATGTATTGGCCAAATAGAACTGAGAAGGCAAGTGCAGCGGCAAGATTCACCGCTGCAAGTGCACTTGCTTAGGTTCAAACTGAGAAGGCAAGTGCAGAGGCAAACACTCTCGTTGCAACTGCACTTGCTGAGGCTCAAAAAAGATAGTTGCGGAGGCAAACAAATAGTACATAGTACATGCAGAGGGACACATGGCACCTTCAGCTTGGTGGCTCAAAGCAGAATATTCCATTTGATCCTCTGGGATATATGTCTTCTCTCTATTTAGCCACTTGCACTACAAAAAAAACAGTTTTTTGCGACGGCAAAACGCCGTCGCAAATGCTTCGCACGCCGTCGCTAATACCTTTTGCGACGGTAAATTGATTTTTTGCGACGGCAGGAGGGGGTCGCGACAAAGGGGGTTGCAAAAGGTCTTTAGCGACGGTACGTGCCGTCGCCAATGGTTTTTGCGACGGCAGGTTCCCTTTTTTGCGACGGTAGTTTCCTGTCGCCAATAAGTGAAAAAAATCTAAGTTTTTGCGACGGTAAAGTTTTTCCGTCGCTAAAATTGGTTTTTTGAGACGGCAGAGCACCGTCGCTAAAAGTGTGCTACGGCAAATAACTATTAGCGATGGCATGATGAGCCGTCGCTAAAGGTATGTTTTTCAGGTGTTTCCAAAGCTTTTGCGACAGTACGGTGCCGTCGCAAAAGCCTCTAACATGTGTTTTTGCGACGGCTGTTACGCCGTCTCCAAAAAAAAAAAAAAAACCTGTTTCGAAATTATCAAAAAATTTAAAAAAACCTGTATTAAATGAAAAATAATTACAAAAAAATCCAAAAATTACATAATAATATAAACACATACATAAACAAAAGTTGACAAATAATGAAAATTCATAATGTTGTTCCATTCATAATATTACATAAATAAAAATTTAAAACAATAAAAATTATGCCATTACATAATGTCGCATAATACATACATAATGTTGTTCACAAATTTAAATAACATAAATCAAAATCAAAATAAAAATCAAAACCAAAAGTTTTCGTCTTGATTCTTGCGTGGGTTACAAAAACAAAAGTTGGACATAATCTTTATACGCCCGCATTCCACAAGAAGCAAACTGCTACTCAGGAAATATCTGAAAAAAACAAGATAAAAATAATTAATAACCATATAATGGTGTTAATATTTTAATTACAGAAAAATATAAAAAAAAAATTGAGTAGTATATAATTAGAAAGATAGTTAGTAAATAATTTTGACTAGACCAAAATCCGACTCTAACTCCCAAACCGGGAACCCAATTCAAGCCCCGTCTTCTCTTACAAGTCTCTCGTGCCTAGGAGGTCGTGTGTGCCAAGTTTCGTGCTCAACCGACGCGGTTTGGTGAATTTGGGGCCTTAACTCCTCGAATTCAAGTTTCTTAAGGAACTAATTTTCCTAAAGTTAAATCCGGCTCTAACTCCCAAACTGGGAACCCAATTCGAGCCCCGTCTTCTCTCACAAGTCTCTCGTGCCTAGGAGGTCGTGTGTGCCAAATTTCGTGCTCAACCGACGTCGTTTGGTGATTTTGGGACCTTAACTCTCCGAATTCAAGTTTCTTAAGGAACTAATTTGCCTAAAGTGAAATCCGGCTCTAGCACCCAAACCGGGAACCCAATTCGAGCCCCGTTTTCTCCCACAAGTCTCTCGTGCCTAGGAGGTCGTGTGTGCCAAGTTTCGTGCTCAACCGACGCGGTTTGGTGATTTTGGAGCCTTAACTCCTCCAATTCAAGTTTCTTAAGAAACTAATTTGCCTAAAGTGAAATCCGGCTCTAACTCCCAAACCGGGAACCCGATTCGAGCCCCGTCTTCTCCCACAAGTCTCTCGTGCCTAGGAGGTCGTGTGTGCCAAGTTTCGTGCTCAACCGACGCGGTTTGGTGATTTTGGGGCCTTAACTCCTCCAATTCAAGTTTCTTAAGGAACTAATTTGCCTAAAGTGAAATCCGGCTCTAACTCCCAAACCGGGAACCCGATTCGAGCCCCGTCTTCTCCCACAACTCTCTCGTGCCCAGGAGGTCGTGTGTGCCAAGTTTTGTGCTCAACCGACGCGGTTTGGTGATTTTGGGGCCTTAACTCTCCGAATTGAAGTTTCTTAAGGAACTAATTTGCCTAAAGTGAAATCCGGCTCTAACTCCCAAACCGGGAACCCGATTCGAGCCCCGTCTTCTCCCACAAGTCTCTTGTGCCTAGGAGGTCGTGTGTGCCAAGTTTTGTGCTCAACCGACGCGGTTTGGTGATTTTGGGGCCTTAACTCCTCCAATTCAAGTTTCTTAAGGAACTAATTTGCCTAAAGTGAAATCCGGCTCTAACTCCCAAACCGGGAACCCGATTCGAGCCCCGTCTTCTCCCACAAGTCTCTCGTGCCTAGGAGGTCGTGTGTGCCAAGTTTCATGCTCAACCGATGCGGTTTGGAGATTTTGGGGCCTTAACTCCTCCAATTCAAGTTTCTTAAGGAACTAATTTGCCTAAAGTGAAATCCGGCTCTAACTCCCAAACCGGGAACCCAATTCGAGCCCCGTCTCCTCCCACAACTCTCTCGTGCCCAGGAGGTCGTGTGTGCCAAGTTTCGTGCTCAACCGACGCGGTTTGGTGATTTTGGGGCCTTAACTCTCCGAATTTAAGTTTCTTAAGGAACTAATTTGCCCAAAGTGAAATCCGGCTCTAACTCCCAAACCGGGAACCCGATTCGAGCCCCGTCTTCTTCCACAAGTCTCTCGTGCCTAGAAGGTCGTGTGTGCCAAGTTTTGTGCTCAACCGACGCGGTTTGGTGAATTTGGGGCCTTAACTCCTCGAATTCAAGTTTCTTAAGGAACTAATTTGCCTAATGTTAAATCTGGCTCTAACTCCCAAACCGGGAACCCAATTCGAGCCCCGTCTTCTCCCACAAGTCTCTCGTGCCTAGGAGGTCGTGTGTGCCAAGTTTCGTGCTCAACCGACGCGGTTTGGTGATTTTCGGGCCTTAACTCCTCCAATTCAAGTTCCTTAAGGAACTAATTTGCCTAAAGTGAAATCCGGCTCTAACTCCTAAACCGGGAACCCGATTCGAGCCCCGTCTTCACCCACAAGTCTCTCGTGCCTAGGAGGTCGTGTGTGCCAAGTTTCGTGCTCAACCGACGCGGTTTGGTGATTTTCGGGCCTTAACTCCTCCAATTCAAGTTCCTTAAGGAACTAATTTGCCTAAAGTGAAATCCGGCTCTGACTTCCAAACCGGGAACCCGATTCGAGCCCCGTCTTCTCCCACAAGTCTCTCGTGCTTAGGAGGTCGTGTGTGCCAAGTTTCGTGCTCAATCGACGCAGTTTGGTGATTTTGGGGCCTTAACTCTCGGAATTCAAGTTTCTTAAGGAACTAATTTGCCTAAAGTGAAATCCGGCTCTAACTCCCAAACCGGGAACCCGATTCGAGCCCCGTCTTCTCCCACAAGTCTCTCGTGCCTAGGAGGTCGTGTGTGCCAAGCTTTGTGCTCAACCGACGCGGTTTGGTGATTTTGGGGCCTTAACTCCTCCAATTCAAGTTTCTTAAGGAACTAATTTGCCTAAAGTGAAATCCGGCTCTAACTCCCAAACCGGGAACCCGATTCGAGCCCCGTCTTCTCCCACAAGTCTCTCGTGCCTAGGAGGTCGTGTGTGCCAAGTTTCGTGCTCAACCGACGCGGTTTGGTGAATTTGGGGCCTTAACTCCTCGAATTCAAGTTTCTTAAGAAACTAATTTGCCTAAAGTGAAATCCGGCTCTAACTCCCAAACCGGGAACCCGATTCAAGCCCCGTCTTCTCCCACAAGTCTCTCGTGCCTAGGAGGTCGTGTGTGCCAAGTTCCGTGCTCAACTGACGCGGTTTGGTGATTTTGGGGCCTTAACTCCTCCAATTCAAGTTCCTTAAGGAACTAATTTGCCTAAAGTGAAATCCGGCTCTAACTCCCAAACCGGGAACCCGATTCGAGCCCCGTCTTCTCCCACAAGTCTCTTAACTTAGAATGTAAAGAATGCAAAGATACATTTTAGCTTAGAATACAAAGATACATTTTATACCTGATCTTCTGGTGGTGGTGTATATGGATTCTCATCTTCTGCCGATTCCCTAAATGCCCGGTGGCCATTCGATGCATCAGGAACCTATGTTAGTCAATGCATAATGTGTTAATCATATTTGAATTTTATACATAATCTTGAGTGAAAATTGAATTATCAAACGATTTAAGTTATATGGAACCTGTTTGTTGGGATCCACACTCGCCCCCTGTGACACAAGGGCCATCATCTCAGCTCTCATCTGCTCTAAATGTGTAGAGAACTCTGCTCGCAGCTCCTCCCTCGACTCATTCCTTAGCTCTGCATGAACCTTCTGCGTGATATGATCAATAGTCGATGGCTGGAGTGTTGACTGTGATGGCCCAGCACCATCTTTATACACCGCTCTCCGAGGCACAATTCTCCCGTATGTCCGACAATATCCATGTCTGTCATGACCTATCAACTCATGGAAAATGGCATTCCTAGCCTCCAAAGTCTGACCATCCTCAGGTAACATAGAGAGTTGACGATTAAACTCATCCTGTATTGAATAAGACAGACAAGTATATGCCAAATTAAGATGGTTGACACAAAAAAAAATAAACTTTAAATACAATCAAAGGTGTTTGGAAACTACCAAGGTCTGGATAACCTCTGGGTCATCTACTCTACATGTCATAAGCCAAACATTCATCTTATCAGTAGACTCCCCCTTACTGGTCATCTACATTTTTTTTAGAAATATGAAAATTAGAATCCAAATAATTTGCAAATATACAATGTTTGTTTATATACAAAAATAAAACAATAAAATGTAAACCTCATGCCGTATCTGAAAGAAAGTAGTACGTCCTGTGGTATGAGCTATGTCGTGAGCTCGCCGATTTTTAGCGTTCCTACTTGCAATTTTCTATAACAGGTTCAACAAATGTAAGTATGTAAATATGATTTGTATGTTTAAATATCATAAATATAACGTAATTGTATACCTCAGCATCGGAAGTACGCCAATACTCCACAAATTGTTCCCACTGGCTTGGCACAACGTTCATAGGAACATCATCCTTCAGATTAGGATCAGAACTTCTAGGCTTGAAATACTTAGCCTTAAGCTTGTTCTTGTGATCCTTCCATATGCTGTTGCAGTTTTTCATGCAGATTGGCTTCTACTCCTCTGGACATATATTCAAATTGTCCTATAAAACAGAATTTCAAAGTTTAAGGCTAAGTATAACACAAATTTGGAATTCGAATTTGTGGACATAAATATATTTTTACCTTCACATCCTTCCAGATAGCATCAACAATATCATCAGGCACATTGTTCCAGTCAAGAAAAGTAAGAGGAACAATGTTACCATTCCGCACAATAATGCCAAGTTGAGTAGTTAACTTGGCCACGTTATCCCCTATTGGGCAGTAATTTCCATCAAATTGTATGTCCAGCTTTTTACCAGTACCCCACTCTTTAATGCCCTTGGCACATCCTCTACCACGCCTAGTCGAGGTTGATGAAGAACTAACATGACCTGCGATATACAATAATAATAAACAATATGCAATGGTAATAAACAAATGCAAATTTAAATAATGTGAATACAAATCATATCAAATAAACCTGAGGTGGGCTGTGAAGAAGTCGAAGGGTCTGCAAAATACAATGAGAATAAACAAGTTATATATAATGAGCATAAATAAATGTATGTGTAAATAATTTTCATACAAATCAAAGCAAATTTATATACCTGTGGATGGCTCATAAGCTGATGATGATAGCTGCAGTGGTGCCACTGATGGTGGACGCACCGATGGTAGGCGTGGAGGCTGAGTACATGGTAGCTGCTGTGGTGCCACTGATGGTGGTCGATACGGTGGTACTAATGGCCCCTCAGATGGTGGTGGCACTAATGGCCCCTCCGATGCTGGCCGATGTGATGCCTCCTCTGATGGTGGTGCTACTGATGTCCTGTTATGTAACACATCGGACATCATGCGCCGGGGATTATCAAGCTTCCTCTTCCTTCCCATAATAATCTGCAAGCAATATAATATTAATTGACATTAGAAACATAGATAATGGTTTGTCATCAACTATAATATGACATTAATTGAACTAATACAATTACAAAGACAAAGTAACTTAAGAAATTGATGATTAACTACAACCTTGGCCTTAATTGAATTACTAATGTTGATTAAATATCAGCCTATTTGAACATCAACTGTTTCCCCTTCTGCGGCTTCCCTCACCCAACCAACTTCTTCATCACGAAGCATTATATTTTCTTCCAATTGTTGGCTCATGTATGGCTCGATTTGTGAATCAGTCGAACTCATATCAAATAAATCTCTTTGAGACATCTTCACCACGACTTGCCAGTCTGGTTGTAACGGATCTGCAACATACCAAACTTGCTCTGCTTGGGACGCCAAGATGAAAGGTTCATTGGTAATTCGATCATCTCGGTACAACAAATGATTGAAGTTCACCAACGTGAAATTGAAGACATCTTCTTTCTTTCCGTGAATGTTGTCAATCCAATCACACTTAAACAACACATGTTTCTTCTCATTGGAATATCGAATCTCAACAATATCTATCAATTGTCCATAATAGTACACAGACCCCAGACGAGGATTCTTGTCTTTTCGACTAGCATAACTTATGGTATCTGCCTTCAAAGCTACACCACAATTTTGTGTGGCTCGACGATCATCCATGGCCTTTACTCGATACCGAAACCCATTCAGTATATACCCGTTGAACCTCCTTGCCAGGTTATGAGGACCATTTGCCAATAGAATAATCTCTTCAGAAAATATGACATCAGTAGTCCTTCGCAAAGTTTGGACCTATTTAACACGAAAATGTAAAATTTAAAATGTAGATCGACTTAAGTAACTAGAATCTATAGAGTTAAATACATACATGTTCCTTGAACCAAATGTGAAAAGTTTCAAAATGTTCACGCCGAAGTTGATGATCGTCGACACGAGGCATTTTGAGCTTAAGTACTTCAAGGTGTTTGCTGTGTAGATTGAAATTTTAGCAATACAAAAAATTTAGTTGAAAATTCAAGAAAACATAATAAAATATTGAGTGAGTGACTTAACCTACTTTATGAATGGTTGAACCGCGCTTGTATTGAATAAGATGTACCGATGAGCTTGTACCCAAGAAGTATTATCAAGATAAAAGCTTGTGTTTTCACCAATAGCATGACCCAAATTATCATCACCACTGTAGTTCCTCACGGGTCGACTAGATTTGGTTTCCACATCATTGAGATATTGTGCACAAAAATTCATGCATTCATCCATAAGATATCCTTTAGCAATTGATCCTTCAGGACAAGCTCTATTACGCACGTATTGCTTCAAAGTAAGAAGATACCTCTCAATTGGATACATCCATCGAAACTGAATCGCTCCACCCAATAAGGCTTCATCAGCTAGATGTATAGGCAAGTGCTCCATTATATCAAAAAAACTCGGAGGAAATATTTTCTCTAGATGACAAAGTGTTACAGCGATACGATCTTGAATATATTGCAAATCCGTCGCACGATTCACTTTCGAACACAATTGTCTAAAGAAATTGCTCAATTCAATCAAGGGTTCAATTACATTCTTCGGCAACGATCTGCGAATAGCCAATGGAATAAGTTGTTGCATCAGAATATGACTATCGTGGCTCTTAAGACCCCCAATGCTTCTATCATGTAAGCGCACACGACGTGATATATTGGATGAATACCCGTCGGGAACTCTTACTTCCTTCAACACTTTCAAGAACAAATCTTTCTCATCCTTGGTCATCGTGAATTGTGCTGGTGGTAAATAGGCTTTATTCGACCCTCTTAACTGCAAATGTAGGGGTTTTCTAATATTCATATCTTGTAAATCACGCCGAGCATTAACACCATCTTTCGATTTTCCTGCAACCCCTAATATTGTCCACAACACATTGTCACAAACATTCTTCTCTATATGCATCACATCGAGCTTGTGTCTTATTAGATTGTACTCCCAATATGGCAATTCATAAAAGATACTCTTTTTCTTCCAACTATGGGTGCGATGTCCAGCTTTCTCCTTCTCTACCTGTCTCCTATGCCTCTCCTTAAGGTCATCCCTCTTGTATTGGGTTAAAATACCCTCAGATTCCAATTGTAGCAACATCTCAGTTCCAGACAACAATTTTGGTTTGAGTCTGACTTCCCGACTACCATCAAATGTTACTTTATCCTTCCGGAATTTATGGCCAGTAGGTAAAAATCTGCGATGACCCAAGTATGATTGTTTCCTACTATGCTTCAACCAACACGATGTAGTTTCCTTATTGCAACAAGGACATGCATATTCGCCTTTAGTGCTCCATCCTGACAAGTTTGCGTATGCAGGAAAATCACTAATTGTCCACAGTAAAGCTGCATGCATTTGAAACATTTGATTTGTTGATGCATCAAATGTTGACACACCCTCATTCCATAGTTCTTTCAACTTCTCAATCAACGGTTGCATATACACATCAATCTTGTCACCAGGTCCTTTCGGGCCGTCAATAAGCACGGCTAAAATTAGAAATGGTTGCTTCATGCACATCCATGGCGGCAAGTTGTATGGAACGAGCACAACAGGCCAAGTGCTATGAACTATGTTCATCGTCCTGAATGGGTTAAAACCATCAGATGCTAAGCCAAGCCTTACACTTCGGCAATCATTACTAAAGTCAATATTCCGACGGTCAAAATCTTTCCATGCAAGGGAGTCAGCAGGATGCCTGAAGACACCATCATCAGTTCGTTCCTCTGCATGCCATCTCATTAACTTGGCCGTCTTGGATGACATAAACAACCTCTGCAACCTTGACTTTAAAGGAAAATACCTCATCTGTTTTGCAGCTATTTGTTTGCCACCTATGTTAGGACCATTTGAACCACCGTCAACATTTGATTTCCATCTAGAACTGTTGCATATGACACATTTATCAAGATTGGCGTCCTCATTTCGAAACAACATGCAACTGTTGGGACATGCATCCCACGTCTCATACGTGAAACCCAAATCTGTTGTGATCTTTTGAGCTTTATAATATGAGTCCGGGAGTTTTACACCCAACGGGAACGCCTCATTCAATAACTCAAGCAACATGTCAACAGACTTGTCTGTCCACTGATTAAGCACCTTCAAATGTAGAAGTCGAACAATGAATGACAAAGATGTGAACTTCTGACAACCCGGATACAATTCACTTTGTGCATCTTGAAGAAGTTTGAAATACTTTGCAGTCTCTGCATTTGGACCGAGCTGGGGTTCAGATGCATGGGGATCAGGCCCCTGTGGTTCATCACCCTCAACACTTGTACCGGCATGTGGATTTCCCATAGCCCCTTGTATCATTCCAATCATATCATCTCCAATGTCTAAATTAGCTAATGTTTCATTCTCTCGATTACCATGCAGAGATATGTAAGATTCCCCATGATTAATCCAATGTTTGTATTTTTTTAAAAAACCATTCAAAATCAGATGCTCTCGTACACCATCTCGTACAAAATAGTATCGATTCTCACACTTCCTACACAGACAACTGATCATCGAACCTTCAACCCTATTGGTGTAGGCAAACACAAGGAATTCATCAATCTCATTAATGTATTCACTCGATATCCTATTTGGCAAATCAATCCAACTCTTATCCATCATCTGTACACATCGACAAAAATATCTCACCAAAATAACTCTAAATATAATGCCTACGCAAACAAAGTAAATGATATCATTCCTCTCCGCAAATAAATAAATTGTCATAGTAAACGTCAAAAAAAAAAAAAAAAAAACCTAATAAACAGAATAAATAAGTGAAAATAAAAATAAACCCTAATATTTTGATTGGTTTTCAATTTATGCCATTTACCTATTTTCGTCAACTAAACCCGACAAAAAAAATAAAAATAAAAACTAGTTATTAAACTAAACGAAATGTCTAAAATTCCTATTTAGGATTAACTCCTGTTTTTTTTTAGATTGAAAAAAAGTAATAAAAAGTTTAAGGTTTAAATTAATTAAATTAAAAATTTAAGATTTATTTTATTATAAGGGTTAAAATCCTGTTTTTTTTTTTTTTGTTTGTATTTTTTTTTTTCTCTTAAATATTTTTATGACTTTTTTAAACATTTGCAATTTAAATTTGTAATCGAACCATTGCATGTGTATGATATCAAAAACACAAAAAAAAAAGAAATTATATCCCCCTTTTTTACGAATCACTCATAAAATTATGATTTTAAATACAATATAAGTGATTGATGCATTAAGATTAAGTTATTTACGATTATTTTAAATACAATAAACAGATTTATAAAAAAAAAAGATTATTTTAAATAACAGATTATTTTAATACAATAAATAAACAGATTATTTTAAACAGATTATTTTAAATACAATAAATACAATAAACAGATTATTTTAAATACAATAAACAGATTAAGTTATTTAAGATTATTTTGATATCATACACATGCAATGGTATTTTTTATATACAGATTATACACATTTATTTTTTACACATGCAATGGTATATTTTATATACAGATAAAATACAATAAATACAATAAATACAATAAACAGATTATTTTAAATACAATAAACAGATTAAGTTACTTAAGATTATTTTGATATCATACACATGCAATGGTATTTTTTATATACAGATTATACACATTTATTTTTTTTATAACTTTATATACAGATTATAACTTCATCTATATATATACAGATATCCCCAAATTATACACATTTATTTACATATATATATATATACAGATTTTATATAAAAAAAAATGCATATATATACAGATTTATATATATAGACATTCATCTATATATATACACAGACCGAGAGAGAGAGAGAGAGAGAGAGAGAGAGAGAGAGAGACAGACAGACAGAGATAGAGAGCATACGCAGAGAGAGAGAGAGTCGTCGCCGAAGCACCGCTACTTGTCGCCGTCGCCGCCGCACCACCGCTGCTTGCTCGCCGCACCACTGCTATACCTGTAGCCCGTTTGAGAAATGTGGGGGATGAAGTTAGGGATTTGGGGATGAAGATTTGGAGCATCGAGCGGCAAGATGAAAAATAAGAGCGGGGATTTTTTTTTTTTTTTTGTGACGGTATGTTTTAGACCGTCGCAAATGGTCGTGAGTAGTTCGTAAAATGGCGCCGTTTCATTAATTTTTTTTTGCGACGGAACTTTGCCGTCGCAAATGAGCCATTGTTTGCGACAGCTCGCGCCTACCGTCTCAAAAAAAGGTGTCTTTTGCGACAGTACAAAAAACCGTCGCTAATACTTCCGCATTTCCGCCCCTTCCGCATAATTTTATTACCAACGGTAATGTGCCGTCGCTAAAGGATTTTATTTGCGACGGTAAGAGTTGCCGTCGCAAAAAACCGTTTTTTGCGACGGGAGGCGCGCCGTCGCTAATTCCTCCGTGTTTTTTACTATGTTTTCTTGTAGTGTTGGTATCCTCTTGGCACCAAGGAAATAGGACCCATTTCCCAAGGTTCAACAAGAGGAATTTTGGGGATTTAAGGAAGATGCTGCCCATTTTGGTACTGCCACTCATTTCTTCTTGAGCCACTTGCTTCACCCTCACCCAGCTACACACTCTCTAACTCCCAAATAATTGTTGTTATTCATTCTCCAGCCGCTTCCACCATTGTTGGACCATTAGCATAGTTTTGCCTCTCTAATCACCTTCCTAACCTTGAACCCCCCTACATTAACCAAACAGAGATTATTACAGTACAACTTTAGAAAGAGTGTTGACAGGTAGTAAGCAATAACAGTTCGATGATAGAAAAGTTCACAGTTTGAAAATTCTGCTGTACTCTGTTTTGTTCTAAACTCTGCTTGGGCTTTCAATCTTCAATGCGGAGAATGGTGGTCGCGAGACATAGAAGAGAGGGTGAGAAAAGATCGGTGATCGTTAGTCGCAAGAGAACAGAGGAGGGCAGAGGAGATCGGTGGTTGGATCTCGTTGTCAGTGTAAAAACTATCCAAACAATCAAACTGATTATCACAAGCCCTAAATCAATTTTTCAAAGATAGAAATACATACATGTATCACAGATACATACACATATATGATTATTCAAACTGATTAGTTAAAAATTACTCAAACAAAACTCCCAAAACCCTCAAAATTCCTTCATTTGTAAATACTAACAAACTTATTGAATGATTTTTTTTCACATATCTATCATACTCACACAACGAGTATGGAAGAGATTTGTTAGAGAACTTACTTGAAAGTCCTAAATAATAAATAAAATTAATTAAAATCTTTCAACCATAGCCGTGACTCAAATCCTTATCTTTTTAATTAATGGTCAATCAAAACTAACGAAATTGTGCATTCTACGTGTGGAGGAAAAAAATTGTAAAATGACACAACTTTGATTGTTCATCATTATTTTTTTTATTTTTAAATTGTTTTATTTACACATAATTTATGAATTTTGTGATTTATTTATAGGGGAAATATTACATTAGTGCAAATCAATGAAAAACTTTATAAATATTAATAATTGAAAGTGTAAATTTGTTTATAATTTTTTTTCCCCCCCCAGATATCATTGGGATGTAATTACCCCTTATCTATAAAGAATAAAAAAATAAAAATTATATATTATTGTAATTATCATTATAAATAAAGTTATTTATAATGACAATGGCCAAGTTCAAATTTAAATTTGAGACAAATCCAACCCTAGTATTATTTAACTATTTGATTTTAAATTTTCTAAATTTATTTTTTACATTGTGTGATATATTGATAAATGTTTCACAACCATCTTATACTATGTTCGATTCGCTAGAATGCAATGCAATAAAGTGATTATTCCATCATAATGTTTATTTTCATATTTGAGTCACTAAAAAAAATAAAATTTGTATTTTAAAAGAAAAATCATCAATTAACCTTTGAAAAGAAAAATATTTGAAAGCACTTTTTTTTTTTTTTTTTGATTTTGAGAATTTACATGAGTTGGGAATTAAAATTTTATCAATTGACTTTTGCATTTTTTTTATATTGATAACTATAAGAATATAATTATTCATCTTTTATTCACTACAAGTAATGAACAAAGTGAATAAGGATATACAAACCTTTTTCCATTATGTTTTTGCGCTTTACTTCCTTTCCCTTTCTCGTACCTGATTCATGAAACCTATGAAAGAAGAATGAGAAGGTTGAGTTTATTTTTATCTTTAATGTGGTTGAAGGGTACTATGATAATTTCCACAAGCAAGTTTATGTCATTTGGGTCCATTTAGGAGTTGTTTGAGATGACTTAAATAAGTGCACTTTTTATCTTTTTACGAAAAGATGTGTAAAAAAGTAGAGAGGTGATGTGATGGAAAAAAGATAAAAAAATAAAAAGATGAATTATTTTTGAATTGTCAAACTTTGTCTTAATGAGAGAGGAGAATCTTGGTATTATTTCGGAAAGTAAGAGTGTCAGTATAATTATTAAAACTATAAGAAATATATCTATAATTATAATAATAAACTTCAGGACAATACACTCACTACTAAAAAATTGACCTTTTGCGTCTAATTTTTTGCGACTGACTATTTAACCGTCGCAAAAAAAAAAAAATTGCAACCCTAAAAAAGACAGACACAAAATAATAAATGAATGAAAATAATCTGAAACTACATTATTTTACTTTGCTCAATTTATTATCCCTATTTCTTTTATTTATTTTATATACCAATGCCCTAGCCCCTTTCACTCACGACATTCACAAACTGTCTCTCTCGCTCTCTTGCTTGCCATAGTCGCAGCTCCAGTGGTATGAATCTCTGTCTCTCGGTCTCTCACTTTCTTCATCATGCTCTGTTTCTCTGATCTTCAATTTCATTTTCCAACTCGAAATTCAATTTTCTAAGTTGAATTTTCTCAAGAAATATGCAACCTCTACGAGATTTGATCGCAAAACCTAGACCTCCACAGACACAAATTCCACGATTCAGCAATGTCGACGACAGTCGAATCAAGCGCAAAGAAACGAGTCTCCGAATCGGAAGCTTCAAAACCAGAGAAACTGAAACGAGACGCCATTGAAGACGACTTCGATGCAGCTCTCTCCGAGTTCGGTCTTCAATTCTCTCTCTCTCTCTCTCTGTTTGTTGCACGTTTTCTTCATTTACTTGCTGCGATTTTTTGAAATTTGCTGAAAAGTATTTTTTGGAATTTTCAGTGACATCAAAGGAATTGTGTCCACTCTGCAACTGATCAGAGAGAAAGCTCAGAAAGATGGACAGAAGAAGAATGAAGAGACCATTTCAAGGTGAATTTCATAGATCCGAAACGAATTCACATTATACATGCAAAAAAACGAAATCTATTTAGTGTTTTACAGTTCATTAGGAGTTGAATTTGAGTTATTTTCTTCCATATATAACTTCTTTGGATAATTTGTATGTGATAGATTGCATCTCGTACATGATTATATACATGCATGTGTTGAACATTGAATCTGCATCTGACGATATGTATTTGGATCAGTAACTAAAAAATTGTGAAAGTTGAATGTATGTATCTCCCAATCATAATTGATACTTGTTTGCAAATTACTTTGTTGGTTCATTTGTGATTCGTAATGACAATGATGTTTTCTGAATTTCTCAAGTCTCAATAAATTCAACATGATATATTTGATGCATCAGTGATGCTTGTTTTGTTGCTCCAGTGGCCCTCATATATGAGAGATCATGTAAATAAATCTGAGGTTATTGACTTTTTTTTTTTTTTGAACAATGAGCTTATTGATTCTGTTCTTGATGTCGTGAGGAAGGAGGCTGAGAATTCTGTCATTTTTTGCCTTTGGCTAAATGTTATTCATCAGGTTTCAAGTAAAGAAGAAGTAATGTCATAAACTCATGTTATATGTTGCTTCGTCTTATTACAATATTTTTTGAAGTGAATTTGAGAGAGGGGAGATGGGAAAGGTGCATTGAAGTAAGTTTTTATCAATATTAATAATTAAAGTTATAATTGTTTTAATAAATTTATAATAATTTTTTAAAAATTATGCTGAATTGTAATTGTCTTTTTAAAGCAGCTTGAGAAACTCTGTGATTCAAGAACTCGCATCCAACAGTCCGTAAATGCAGCCACAAGAAACGGGGAACAAATTAAAGCCGGTGTCCAAAAATGGCTAAGAAATGCAGACCTGGTGATAGCAGAGGCAGAGGAGTTTGATTTCGAAGTCCAACTCAACAGAAGGTGTTTCAGTGGGTGGTGTCCTGATTGGATGTCACGGTACAAGTTGAGCAAGGAAGCAATAAACAAGACAGCAATAAATAAGTTCAACATGAATTAACATAGCGTCATAAAAATGAGACTCTGACTGTGTCCTTTGATTTGCATCAAATTTGTTAATTGAACTTTCTAATGTTCTTATACATAAACATGCAGTGGATGGTGGATGAGAAAGAACTTCGTGTTATTCACTATACACTTGGCCCTCTTAAGCCATGGGATTGGTGGACATCTTGGCTTTTAAAACCTGTTGATGTCTGGCAGGTACTTTTTATTTTACTCCATAACAGTTATTCATATGCAGTTTCTTTTCTTTCCAACCAATTACACAATTTCTGCACTCAATCCTGTACTTCTGGCATTCTTTTATGTAGTTGAAGAGGATTTGTGCAGCAAATCCACCCCCTAATGATATAAATTTGTTGTTTGCTGATGCTGCAGAATGCTAGGGAACATCTTGAAGAAACCCTTCCTGGAACTGGTGGTGGCAAAAATCCTAAAGATGAAATTCTAGTGAAACTTCTTTTTCTGCTCCCGTTATTTACTTTACTTTTCTGTTACTATCGATCTTTTCTTCAGGTCAGCAATTTCCTTATAATCTCATTCTTTAACACTTGGCAGATATATAATTCCTTTTTTGGAGGTGAAATCATTTGATTTTCATGCAGATCCATTCATTTTGCGATCACGTTAGGCAACTTTACTACAAGTTCAGGTCTAGGGGTATTCTTGCTTATTCTGCTGTTTCTTCGTCTATAGTTAATTCTGATCAACAGGTTAGTCTCCAACTTCTAGGAAAAGTGTATGATAGTTATCTATGTTTTTGTCTCCATTTCTTTTTAATAAAATTTATATGGAGATATATTTGCTGTCTCATAGAGTAGCCATTAGTCATGAATCATGATGCTTTCTTTGGGGTGCAAATGGGTGTTAACCCTCCCTAGATTGCTAAGTAAAACTTATAAATCATTTGTACATAATATTTTTTTTTTTTTTTATGTTTGTTAAAAGTTCTTTGTTTTGATCATAAGCAGTTCCCAAACGGATTGCAGTCCAAGGTGCCTATGTTTTTGGGTGGACTTTCTGTTTTTGTCTGTTTTGTGGCTGCCTTTATATCCCTCGCACTTGCACTACTGATTGTCCCTCGGCAAGTAATGCCATGGACTGGTATGCTTCTGATGTATGAGTGGACATTCATGATCTTCTTCCTATTGTTTGGAAGTTATCTACACTTAATTTATCAGTGGGGAAAGATGAAGGCATATCAAGTGGGATCTGTTTCTTCTCGTCTTGAATCTGTTGATTATGATTGATGTGTTGGCATGTCGCGTGACTGTGTCTGTGCTATTAGCATTTGGTCTTAAACTCTGGTGGTTCATTGACTATGCTCTTTAGTATTGGCAATTAGAAGTAAGGGTAAATTGTTCTCAATTTTGAGTTTCAGGAGTTTGAGCCCTTGATACAGAAGCCTTATTCCATTGTTTACTTCCACTCTGCGGCATCTTTACAGATGTAAGTTTTGCATATTTCCCTAGTTGACTTTCACTTTGTAGTATCTTCAGTAATAAATTTGCTGCTTCTCTGATCAATAAGTCGTAAAGTACTTCTCTGCAATTCAAATGATGTGAGATAAGTAAAATTATTGGAATCGGCAAGAATCATAGTTCAAATTTGCAGCTTTTTACTCTAAATAGAAGTGAAGGAAGGATAGTTTTGTTTTGTGGCTTTGTATGACTCTAAATAAAGGTTTGCTTGCGTTTAAGAACTACTTGAATGAGTTTAGCTTTTTACTGCTGCTAATTGACACTCTTGGCTCCTGAGGTGATATTTTTGGACACATGACCAACATACATATTCTAATTCTTTATTTTAATTATTTTATTTGACCCCATTTGTGCATTAATGCAGTAGTGTCTCCCTAAATTTTAAACTAAATTAAATGGCAGCCCATTGCATGAGATTCCCACCACTAAATCTCCTGGAAATGATGAATTCTGACACATGCTGAATTTTATTTTATTTTAATTTTTTCAAAAGTGGCATTATCTTGGTGGAGCTTTAGCAATTCATTTTTCCGCTCAAAATCTATTATTGTTTTGTTCACCTTTTGACTTCTGCATCTTGGAGTAAATAGGCAACCAGACCTTGGATGGATGAGGAAGTTACAACAAATACTTGGTCGCAAACACCAGCGTAACCTTTATGTATTTGATGGTGAATCGTTTATCCAATTGAAAATTTACATTTCTTTTATTTATTTCTAAATTTATCCTCTCCCTTTGCAATGTAGGCAATTTATGTTCTTCACCCGACATTTGGACTAAAAGCTGCAATTTTTGCTATGCAACTGTTTGTAGATAGTGTGGTATGTTGAGTCCTTGTTAATCAGTGTTTGGAGCATAAACCTAATTAACTTCTCTTTTAGGGAGCTTATTAAATTATTGGGAATTGACGTATAGGTATGGAAGAAAGTGGTATATGTTGATCGCCTTTTGCAGCTATTCAGATTGTGTGTTGTGTACGACATTTTAGTCCTGCTCGGATGGGCAAGCAATTAAAAAATCCATGTTATGCGACTTTTGTTTGTGATTAAGTCAATGATGGTGTTTTTTCTCACTTTATTGTCCTTTCTTGCAGGTTAGGCTTGATGTTTGCGTTATATCTCAGTTAGAGGATGGCCATTTCTACTTGGAAGACCTCACCGGAACAGTTGAAATCAATATCTAATGCAATATCCTCTACATGTTTATATTTTTCCCTTTCGAGACTTATTGTTTGTTTGAATGCTTGGATTTGGGCTGCCCCATAATCTCCAAAAGCGAAAGTTCTCGTTGTAGGCCTTTTTAAATAATGGAAAATAATGCATGAATGTTGAGATTTTTGCAAATTTGTTTTTATGTTTATTGTATATAATATTTGCATATATATATATGATTGTAGGTTTTTTTTTTTGCGACGGTAAGAAGATGGTCGCTAATACATTGTAGGCCTTTTTTAAACTCTTTTGCGACGGCAAAATATCAGTCGCTATAAGTAGGTTAGGCGGTCGCAAATAGTTTGCGACTGCTATTTTGCGGTCGCAAAAAGTATTTGCCACCCCCACATTTGCGACCCTCATTTGCCGTCGCATGGGTCGTCGCAAAAAGTCTTTTGCGACTGTTTTTTTATTATTTGCGACGGCTTGTAGCGGTCGCAAAAAGTACTTTTTTTTAGTAGTGACTTCTTTTTCTTTTAATTTTTTTGTTTTTTTCATTTAAAGCTAGGGCTAGCGTACGGTCATGGCCCACACCACATGGTCCATGGATTGTAGTGGGTTGAATTGACCTCCCAATTAAAAAGCCTATTGAAATTATTTTGGAGAAATTAAAAAAAAAAATTTATGATTTGAGTTTTTGTAATAAAATAAATCTTATATTTTTAATTTTATCAATTTAGATCTTAAATTTTTATTTGTTTTTAATTTAAAATGTTTATCTATTTTTATTAAGTAAAATTAATAAAATAATGAGTTTTTTAATTATAAAATTCAATAAAAATAATATTTCAAACATTTTATATAAATTTACATTGATTTCAATAATTAAATATATATATATATATATGTATTCAATTTTACTTAACGAAAATAAATAAATAGTTTAAATTAAAAACAAATCAAAATATTAGAATTTAAGTTTTATTTTGTTACAAGATGATAACTTTGGAATTTTTTTGTAATGTACTTCCCAGCTTTCTCTTTCTCTTTTTTTTTTCTTTTTCTTTTTCTTTTAAAGCTCTTTCTTTTTCTTTTCTCTTTTTTCTTTAAGGCCAACGGCACATTGATTTTTTTTCTTTTTTCTTTTTCTTTCTTTTTTTTTGAGAACGAACAACCACAAAATATTATATGATAACATTAATTACATCGGTTGCCAGCTTATGTGCTGGTGTCACTACAGGAAATTCAATTTTTAGTGGCGCTTAAAAAACGCCGCTAAAAATGTCAAAAACGCCGCCAATTCTTTTTGCGACGCTTAGCACCAAACGCCGAGGACGCGGCCGTCGATGTAGCTTAGTGGCGGTTTTTAAACGTCGTAATATTTAGTATAGGCGGCGTTTTTAATAACGCCGCCAAATTTCCTGCACAACGCACACTGAGTCACTTTCTATTTATTTAGCGACGTTTTGGAAAAAACGCCGTCGTATCATTTTTAAAAATGTAACCGCTAGCATGGTTTAGGAGGCGTTTGTAGAAACGCCGTCATATCCCTTTTTTGTTTTTTAAATTGTGCTTATTTTATTTGATTTGATTGAACTAAAAAAATACCTGCAATAGTAGTAATATAAAATAATAACTCCCATTAATTTACTTTCTCATTCAATTAATATCCAATCACCATTACCCACAAAATTAACATATCCACAATCCAAAAATCATGTTTTAACATTAACCACAAACTAACATTTATCCAAAAATCATGTCTTAGCATAAAAATTATAATCTTCACTGGTCTACATGTCTGCATCAGAACATAAACTGCAATCAGATTCACCAAAATAAACACAAATTGAAGAATTTATACCCAATACTTATAAACAATACTTAAAACTTGAAAAAACACTAATAAGAAGATTTTATCACATGCTAAGAAGCACTATAATTCCAAAAACATAAATGCAAAGAAGCACTAAATAAAGAAAATGGCATACCTAAAGACAATACAGACAGATGAGAATCATGTAAAATTAAATAAATAATGTTCTCATAGCATAAACAAATTTAGATCTGCAGAACAATAAATAAATAGAGCTTAATTCTGTCAAAATTAGAAACAAAATAATTCAGAAACACATTAAGCATTTGATTATACTCCATCCTTATTTTTCACTTCAGCAGAAGACCTCAGGGGGGTTTCGTCCTTGGTGTTTCCCTCGGGCACGTCTACTACAAAGAATTCTATTACCAGAGTCCCTGGTCTTCCATCAATGACTTCTGGATGGACGGAAATGATTGAGTAGTTCTGGAAAATAAAATAAAAGAAAAAATAAACAGGGGCAAACTATAGTAGCAACACTTGTATTTCTAGTAAAAAGGAAACTCAGTCCAATCCATCCCACCAAGCTCTGTAAGAGAAAATATTAGTGTCGATGCCAATGTTCAGAGTATAACGAAACTAGTCCACCAAAGGAAATATTAGATATTTTTTCTACCTACCAGAAGAATCTTAGTCATCTAACAAAATGCAAAAGTACAAACATTTGAGTCAAAAACTAATGATCAAAGTACAACATAAATAGGGAGCACACCTTGTCCAAATTCATATTAAGATGAATGAACTCCACTAAGGAAGCAGAATTAAAAAATTAACAAGATTCAGATGAACAATATGGTCCAAATTCATATATCATCAATTCAAAGCAAATTAACAGTGGTGGTACTACACTAGATTAAAGAACTGCTCAGTTATGATGATTCACAAATTAAGGCATTCAATTCAATATCATGTGACGCTATCATTCCATCCAAAAACGTAAATGATGGATCACGTTGTGCACTCTACCACATACTACCTCTGTACTAAAGCAGGATTATAGCTAATGGACCTTAGAGAGAGAGAGAGAGATTCTTTTTTCAGAAGTTAATTAAATTGTTTGTTTGGTTAGAGATAGAGAGAAATTACATAATTGGTGAAGACTTTTCATGCTTGATCTTGAAGAAGTGGATTTGCAGAGGAAACTGTTACACTTGAGCCCGCACAAATGTCTCATAACCTGAAACCCACAAATCATGTCAATGGAATTACTTTACATAACAATTTCAATATGCTACTTTTTTAACACATCCATACACACAGAGTATGGTTCAGTAGAGCATTATCAAAGTAACAGTTGAATGATCTTTTCATTTTCAAAATCATGACTCATGAGAATAGATCTTATGAAGAATTAAAGAAACGGGTGGTGGGGATAGGGGTGAGAAGAGAAGAGAAGAAATCATGAATATGGGCAATTGGAAATTCCCGATCTCAGGGATAGTCTTCAATGTGGGATATGTTGATGGATGGAACATGGGAAATCTTGTGCCATTCTTGGCCGCTTTCCCATGCACATCTTTCCTCTAGATGGGGGCAATCTCTAATTTTCAAAGATTGTAAATTGGTAAGGCGTTGCATTGCTTATAGGGTGGGAAGATTCTTTAGATTCTGACAATACTCAATCTCCAAAGAATGAAGAGATGAAAGGTTACCCAGCCACTCCGGCAGAGATTCCAACCCGTCAAAGAATTCAATTAACAAGTCTCTTAAGGCAGTGAGGTGCTAAAGTTGATAAGGCAAAAATATCCACTTTCGTATGATCTAGAATAATGTGGCAGCTCGTTGTAAAAGTAAAGACTGATCAATGTGACTTATATATTTTGTATAAAAATTTCGGTAATATTTCTTCTTTTTTTTTTCCCTAACAAAAGGTGATATTTTTGCCAATCAAGAAAAAAAAGACACAAAAAGGTGGTATTTTTTTCTAACAAAGTTACATGAGAGAAAGGTTTTGGTTACCAAAGTCCGATTTGTTCGATTTGTTTAAAATGCATTGCACCAGATCTGGTACATATATATGTACCAATTAGTTCGGTTTTAGGAGAATTTGATCACATGATCGAAAATCTAAAATAAATAACAAATAAATGTGGTGGTTTTTTGCTAGCATGACCAATTCGAAATTCCAAATATTAGATTTAATTTAACATAGCAAAAAATTTGATCAAATTTTCAACAGGTATTAATTCAACTAAACATTTCAAATACATATATATATATATATAAGTTTTCTTCCAATTGAGTATCAGCTGATCTACAAAATCATCAAATAATCATCAAAAGTGTTTTGGCTACCTTAACATCAATGCAAATCCCAAACTTAAAAACTTCACAAAATCGAAATTGAAAATCAATGTACCTTCTTCGTGTGCATCATCAAGCCATTGCAAGTGTAGATCCCAGCATCTTGAAGCTTCTTCACATCTCCGACATTGATTCCATGAGCATCTTAACTCTTCTACACAGTTCAATTGAACTCGTCAACATTCAGACCATCTTAACTCTTCTACACAGTTCTTTTCTTTTCTTTTATTTTTTTTTTTCAGTTTTCTGGTACAGAAAAAAGTAAATGTTACAGTTTAATAATGCAATGCAATGGGTTCTACAGTCAAGTTCAAGGTACAAGAAGTATAATATTTTCAAACTTTAATTTGACCAAATTACTGATATACACAAAAAGACGTCAAGAACATATAATATATGAATTTAAAAATCGAAAATGAAAGAAACATTGAAGTTGAACTTCTTACCTGTTGATATGCATGGAAGCAGAGTGCAGCAAGGAGAGATCTAATGTAAACCTGTCTGACATTCAACCCTTGACAAGCAAAAAAAAAAAAATCAGAAAACCTAACGCAAAAATGATGCATTTTATGTGAACAAATAGATAACTGAATAGAAGCAATTTGTAGCATTCTAGATTTACTCATAGCAGATTGTAGGTATGCAGGGGTGACCTTGACTCCTTCCATGAAAAGAGTAAATGGAGTCAACAAGAAGGACATAATTGTTATAATTGAGAAGAGAGTAATGTTATCCAAAGATTCCTGCAAAAGATCAATATTAGTTACGTACTTGAGAAAATAAAATAAAATAATAGAACACATGCAGAGACAGACACACACAGTAATCTTCCTTTTCACTGGGGAACAAGAATAATCTTATCTATATATATAATCATGACAAATTATTTGTTGCTACCAACTTTCTAGAAGTACCCAAAGTAAATAAAGAAAATAACAAATTGTTCCACCTTACAGCACTCCGATCTATCAAATTTCATCAATGAGGAAAAGAACAAACTATACCAAGTTAGTAGTACATGACATCAAGGAAATAAAACCATAAGTGAATACCTCTTTCTTGACCATAAACTTTTTGCCAAGGACATTACGAGATTGGTTGGTCAAATTAGAAGCCATTGCACTCCAAAACCCAGGCCTGTTTCACATACAGAAAAACAAAAAAATAAATGAGATTGTGCATGAGAATCTGGGATAACAACTTCGACTACTTTTGATCATATATAGAAAAATCCAAACTGAACATGGGTAAAACGGAATCTACAGGCAGAATGCTGTGTGATCTCTATATACATTTCCCCCCCTTTTTCAGAGTCTTTGACAACAAAAAAGGTGAGTAACAATTTAAAGCAAATGTGTGTGTATTTTCTCACCAATTAAAAGATGCCTCTGTCATTGATGATGCCAGTCCCACTCCACCAACAATTGGTAACAGAGAAGCAACCACCCACAAGGTGGGTATCTGTTCTTGCAACAGAAGAAATAGATTGGTTAAAAGTTAAAACACAACTTTCACAATAATGAACATTTGCCATTATGAACTCTACAAATCATTAAATTATTTCATACAACATTCCTATGTTGTGCTGTGTGCACCACCAACAGTAGTCAACAACAAAAATAAGAAATTACAAGCAAATATTTTCAGAAACATATAAAAAAATGATTTATGGCAAATTAAATGGGTGTACTAACTTCATTGTTATTTTATATAATAAAATAATAATTAAAAAAAATTTTGTCACTCCAACCAGATGGCAAGGGAGAGAAATCATTCAAATAGAGTCAATTCCCATTCACTTCTAAAATTTTCCAACAAAAAATAGTAAGAATGAGGATTGGTTTAGAATTATGGAAAGTGTAAGAGAAAAATTTAAAAATTTCAATTTTGTAAAAAGTGTAATTAGAAAAATGGTATAAGAAGATAATTGGTGGTATAAGTAAAACTACCAGACGCTAAATTCTTAAAACCAAAAGGAAATTCATTTTTTGTTAGACAGATTTACCCTTGTATTTATTTTGATCTAAAAAATTTTAAAATCCCATAACTTCAATTTTACAAATTAATTTTTAACAAAATTGATATTTGTCTATTATTATTTTTATTTTTTTTTCAGGATGGGAAGAAAACATATGAAATGCACACCTCCCCTAAAAACATAGCAGAGAGGACAACTGAGAAGAAGGGCTCCATGGCTTTAATAGTTTGAGTGAATGAAACGGCAACTTTTCCAAGACTCATGTTTGTGAAAGGGTTGCCTAAGGTGTGCACCACTGCCAATGGGAGAATTGCTACAAGCTGTCACAGAAAAAGACACATTAATCAGAGTCATCATAATAATGGCAACCTAAATACATGAGACATTCATCCCGTCATACATAACAATACCTGTGCACCACTAATTTTTGGCCGTCTGTAGAGATTAGATGTCCACATGAAAAGAACAAGTATAGTCCCAACGGCAAACTGAACAGTGGTTATAGTTATTGGATATGGGAACACTTTCAAAACCTGTGAACAAAAAGTAACTGTAATCATGCTTTTTATCTCGTCAAAAGTTTCAGCAAATTCAATGGATAATTGACAATCATCACAACTCATGTCATTCAATAATTAATTGCGTAGTGAACAATAAAAAATGGTCCTTTGCTTGCTACATCATAGCTCAATAAGCTTTCACCATACTAAACGATTATTATTGCACGTTTCCTCAAACACTAAAATTCAACACAATTCCAAATCATGAAAGCTATTGTTTGCAACATTTGCCAACAATCTAACAATTTCCACACACTTCAACATTTGTATGAATTAAAAGCAGGGCAAAGCAATATATATGTACAAGAAAAGCTCCAAAATCACTAAAAATAAATAAATAAATAAATAAATAGACCAGTAGAATTTGATCAAGTGGTCGGTCAAGAGATGGATATAGAAAAGAAAGAAAAAATCAACAACTTTTAACATTAAACTTCAGGAATTAGGAATTTCTAAATATCACTATAAATAAAAATTAAAAATCCTTGAGGCTGTGTTTGGTTTGAGGATTTGATTCTATGTCAACAAATTAAATTCTATGTCAACAACTAACATAAAACACAATTTTCAACTGCTCAAAATAGGATTGTGGCTGAAACATAAATCCAATCAAAACTAGAAGAAAGTAACAAACAGAATTTAGAGCTGATATTTACAGATCTGATCGGAGAGATAGCAGATCTGAGAATAAGATCTACGTCTCTAGATCGTTAAACCGCTAATTGCCTGGAGACATTGACATTGCACGCGAAACCCTAGACAAAATCCATTCGCCATGAACGAGAAAAACTTTCCATGTATCACATTGCATGGACTAGAAAGAGCAAGAGACCACAAACGAAGAGACAGAACACAAAACAAAAGCAAAAATGCAAGAAATAAGCTAGATTTGGGAAAAAAATGCAAGTGAATCTACAAACATCAACCAAAAATATGTTCCAAATCGTTGTTTTAACCATGAGATTTTACAGATCTTGAGTGAACTTAGCAAATCTAGGTTAGAAAACCCTTACCTTGAGCCCTAGATCGATTTAGATTAGAAGGATTCGAGCAATCTCGAAGATATACGCTCAGGTCAGAAGGGAGAACAAGATTTTCTAGATCAAAATCACCAAAAATCGATGGAAATCAAAGAACCAGCCCTCTCTCTCTCTCTCTCTCTCTCTCTCTCTCTCAAGTCGCATCTCTGTTCAATCGACTGAAATTGAAAAGCATATCTAGATAGGTAAAATTACCTTTGTAAAAGGGCAAAAAAAATCCCCTATCTCTCTCTGTCAATTCATACCATGTTATACCACTGTTTGCTAATAAACTAGTATAGCAAAATCGGGGATTTAAAAGATTTGTTCACAGATTGGACGGCATTTGTCAAAAACGCCACCAAAAAAAACATGGTTATATCTCATTTTTCCTGTAGTGTGTAATCACATTCCGATCAACTTTACTAATACTAAGACAATCAAAATCCTTATAAGAGTTAATAATATCATTAACAATAGACATAATCTGCCAATCCATATTTGCCCCTTTACTCTAAAGGATGTGAACCAAGACTTGGCAATCAGTTTGAATAATTAACCTGAAATCCCAGACCGCGAGGCCCAACATAAAGCCTCCAGACAGGCCATTGCTTCTGCTGCTGTCGGATCGGACAAGGATGAGGATTCACTCTCGTTGCATTTTGATAGATGAGCTGCCCTGTGTGATCCACATAGACCCACGCTATACCAGCTTCTGTCCGAGCCAATTTCCATGCTCGATCCGTGATAAGCCTCGACAGAGTTGTAGTGTCCATCTGGTCGCATGCCTGATGCAAAACAAGATGATTATATTGTTTACTGCCTTCCTACATCAGCATCACAAAAACTAGCAGTCATTAGTGCGAAAAGAAATTGCCCAAGCAGACAGGCTCCTGGCATCTTTGATGGTGTCCTCAATATTCCTAGGAGTAGAGTTGAAAACATAACTGTTCCTTTGTAACCAGATAGCCCAAAGAAGAGCAACCAATTGTACAATAATCTGTGTCTTTGATTTGCTCAATCCATGTTGTGAACCAGCTGAAAAGGGGACTGAAACTCCAGAACTGAAGTCCAGACCCAAACTAGAACCTCTCCAAACCCACTGTGAGAAATCGAATGAAAAAAACAAATGTTCGATAGTTTCATCGGTCTTGTGGCATGGAACACATTTTGTCTCAACCACTATTCCTCGCTTTTTTAGTTCCCACTGTAATGGAAGCAATCTATGCAGACACTTCCATATAAATAAAGCCCATTTGGGAGGGAACCTTAGTTTCCACAATTTCTTCCATTCCATTTGATCTCTATTTTGTTGTCCATAACTCGGAACATAACAAAGCAAGGCTTGTTTATATCCCGATTTGACAGAATATTTCCCACTCTTAACTGGTCGCCAAATCAATTTATCCTCACACTGCCCTCTGGGAAGATGTATTGATAGAATATGTCTACTATATTCATCAGGAAAAAATAATCTAATCAAGTTATCTCGCCAACATCTGTGTTCATGATCAATAAACTGTGCTACCTTCATAGAAAGCAACATCCTATTCATGTTCCTCCCTCGTAAAGGATTAGACATCAACGGTATCCATTGATCCTCAAAAGGAGAGATATTTTGACCATTACCCACAACCCATTGAACCCCTGTGTTTAAAAGGTCTCAACCCCATAAAATACTCCACCATCCCCATGTAGATTGACTGTTTTGAGGGACTTGCAAGAAGGGATGATGCTGACAATATTTGCCTGACAGGACTTTAGACAACAATAAATTTGGATTGGACACTATTCGCCATGCCTGTTTAGCCAATAAAGCTTGATTAAAACATCTAAGATCCCTAAACTCCAAACCACCCCAATCGCGACGAAAACACATGGAGCCATTTCTTCCAATAGATGCCTCGGTCACGGTTAGATTTCCATAAAAAGTCCTGTACCAATTTAGTCAGTTTAGCAATAAACGAATTGGACATCTTAAAGGCCAACATTAAATATACTGGAATGGAGAGCAACACATGTCGGACCAATACAAAATTCAAGAGATCACACTTCCAGCCTTGTAATTTTCCTTGTATTTTGTCTATAAGAACTCTAAAAATCTCGCCTTTCGACCTGCCTCAAAATCCTAAATTAGCCCCAAATACACCCCTGGCTGTACCACCAATTTCACACCCAACAAAGACGCAAGCCAATTTTTGACATGATTCGGCATATTCGGACCAGAGTAAAGTTCAGATTTTTGAAAATTAATATGCAAACCTGACTGATCACAGAAAGCACTCAAGAACCATTGCAAGCACCAAACTTCGGACGTGTCAAATTTCTGGAAAATAAAACAATCACCTGCAAATAACAGGTGTGAAATAGCCAGGGAATGTCGACTAACAGTAATACCTCGACAAATACCTTGATTTGACAGGTACTGAAACCCATCTGTTAAAGCGTGCATGACTAGCAAAAATAGGTAGGGTGAAAGAGGATCACCGTCTTAGCCCCACAAGTGGTTGAAAATATTCAGTTTGGGTCCCATTAAACAGAATTGAAAAAGTTACCGTCGAAATACATTGAGAAATCAATAACACCCATGTTGACGAAAATCCCATTTTAGTTAGTACTGCTATGAGAAATTCTCAATTGACCCTATCATAAGCCTTATTCATATCCAATTTCAAACCAAAGGCTTGTTTACCCCCATCTCTTTTTTTTCTTGATGTATTCAACGAGCACATGGGCCAAAAGAATATTATCTGAAATTAATTGTCCTTTTAAAAACACACCTTGATTGAAAGAAATCAAATCTGGTAAGATATTTCTTAATCTATTTGCCAAAACTTTCGCCCCAATTGTATATAACACATTGCAAAGACTAATGGGGCGATAATCAATCACCGTTAAAGGACTCTTTCTTTGGAATTAAGCAGAGAAACGTTTTATTTAAGGCCCTACTCAAAAACCCGGAGCGAAGAAAACTTAAACCAGAATCTCCTACGGACTCACCCACTTCTACCCAGTACTTTTGATAAAAACCTGCTATGAAGCCATCTGGCCCTGGAGCCTTAAATTTGCGCATTTGGAAAACAGCAGTTTGGACTTCATCTAATGTAAAAGGTTGCTCTAGCAATTCAACCGGGAATGATAAAAGTTTACATTGCATAGCATTTAAAATATTAAAATGAGAAGGATATAAACCTGTATCCAATGCGTCCTCGGCTAAGCTTCCAGATGGTGAAAATAATTTCTTGAAATGGTCCACAAAAGCTGCTTGAATAGCCTTTGGTTCAGTAAGAACATTACCATCCACATCCTGCACACAGGTAATATGATTCCGAATCCTTCTCCACGATGCCATTTTATGAAAAAATTTGGTGTTGCGATCACCTAATTGCAGCCACTGTTGCTTTGAACGTTGCTCCCAAATCCCCAATGACATGGATCTGATGTATGTTAGCATCTCTAATTTGCTTCTTAGCAATTGTTGCCGATGCTCTCTCTGCGTTTCGAAACAAAAAACTTTGGTTTCTGTGCAAATTCTTCACTATCAATGTCACTACGCTGACATTGTTAAGTGTAGCAATGAAGATGCCACTGGATTTGAGTAGTGACATGTATGGAGGAAGCGACCAACTTGCAAAACTTAGCAGCACAGTCATGATGTGTATTACAATTGATAATTTTATGCCATCGTTGTCATTCATGGGCCCTAACGATGGCATAAAATTACCTATTATAATACACATCATGATCGTGCCTAAGTTTTGCAAGTTGATCGCTTCCTCCGTACATGTCGCTACTCAAATCCAGTGACATCTTCATTGCTACACTTAACAATGTCAACGTAGCGGCATTGACAGTGAAAATTTTGCACAAAAACCAAAGTTTTTTTTGTTTTGAAACCCAGAGAAGGCATCGGTAACAATTGCTAAGAAGCAATTAGAGATGTTGTCGCATTACATTTCGATCCATGGCATTAGTGATTTGGGATTTGGGAAGTAATAATCGAAGAAATACAAGTCTTTCCAAAGTATTTTCTGGTTTTCCATGGTAGTTATACCGAAAGTGAGCTGCACAAAAAATTGATTTTATTTTAGTGTAATTTTCAATATATTACACTATATATTATGGGAGATTGCTCTTTAAATAGTAACTTTGAGTTTGTTTGTCATCTCCTAAATAAATTATTTAGGTCACATTATTATTTTTTATTTCTTTTTACATTCTTTTATAAAAAATCAAAAAATATATTTATTTAAATCATCCCAAACAAACAACCTATTTATCTATTCCCTTTCGTGGAGAGGTGAGTGCCACGTCTCCCCCACTTCTTTACCCCACATATTTTTCTTCCTATCTTAATCTCGCAGTAGTAGTGTTTCTCTTTGAGGCGATTAGAGTTTATTCCTCTTCAGAGCTACACTAACAGTAATACACACATAAACACAAGATAATTTATTAATTAACAAACTCATCTTATGAGATTACAATAGAGTTCAATAAACAATTTAACACTAAAACAATTCATTGACAAGCCAGAATTCATCAAATTCAACAAGTTGAGATCAACAAGGCAAACAAATCTTTTAAACCCATAAGCAATAATCCCATGTAAAAGTATCTCTAACAGCAACAGCCACCAATTAAATTAGCGACATGAAATGATACCTGTGCCTTCCGAGTGCCCCAATAATAGACTAGGCTCCGCCATTGATGCTCATGTACTCTTTTGGATCGATGAATGGCATATACCCCATTTTTTTAACTCTAGCCCTCCACTCTCCATTTTTTTTCCAACAAATGCCAAAATAAATTTCTTCATCGACTCGTCAACATTTGTAGTAACCTGCAAATAATTGGCAACTTTCACTAAAATATAGTAAACTACAATTTTATCTCTTGAACTTGACATAATTTTGCAATGTCATCCAACAACTTTCATATTAAAATTAAACGGCATATGAATGCGGGGCATCCCAATAGAAAGATCAATCAGGAATGTGGATAACAAAATTGTTTTCCAAAAACAAGAACCATACAGAATTTCAAACAGTAGAACTGGATAGCTTATCCAGCTGTCCAAACACCATCAAGATAGCAAAACACGACCTACAGAAGGCGGCATAGTAGACAACGAAGTACAAATGTACCAGTGAATATGACACAATGACAATACCATATCATTTCTTCATCATCTTCAAATTGTGTCTATGTCGATATCCCAAGAAGTCCAATAGTTTCATCAATAGTTGTTCCAAATTCACCTTGCCTAACTCAATTTATGTCCTTCTCACAAGCAAACGAAGTTGCATCTAACTCTTGGTATCCAAAATCTTAGGGTTTAGTAGGTATCTCTAAGAAGATTCTACAAGAAAAACCATATTATTTGTGTTTGTGCTATAACTATGGTTGTTGACCACCAATGGAAATACAGTAAACAAAGAATAATCTAAAACTTGTTCATTCTCATAACAAGTTAACATCTCAAAACTTCTTGGATATTTTAATTTTTAAAGGCAATTCATGTGATAGTGATACAGTTATTTGCTTAACAATGTCTGTCGTTACACAAACAGGAGCTGACTTTTGACAAATCCATATCAAGGAAAAGCAATGGATCCAACTTCAAAAACTTAATAATGAGACCATATTGCCCAAAGAATTTCTATTGTTTCCAAATGGGTAGTATTTTCTTTACAATAGAGGAAATATATAGGAAAACATTAATAAGCTTTGCAACCGACTACTTAGGTTTACTGATGTAGCAACAAGATTACTTCAAATCTTTTGTAATTCTATAGAATTCAAAATTACCAGAATAATAGGGAAATAAGGAAATACAGCTCCTAAAAGACATTTCTAGCATTTAAGAGAGAGCAAATAAAAACTAAAGGAAAGCACAACAAAAAATGACTATAACCCATATCTAATAATAATAATAATAATAATATTAATAATAATAATAAAACACTGATTTGAGTTAATTTTCCGGGGAAACAAACAGTAGAAAGCAGCATTTGCTCGAATTGGTTCCAAAACATCTCCAACGGCAAGCGCTTGGAAACAAAAGGACTGCCACTTTTTCGCAAAAGAAAACGCAGAGTTGTGTGATTTTTCTTTTGGTTTGCCCGAATAGAAAGAACATCACTGGGAGAGAAAATCTAGAATTTGTCAATTTTTTTGCAAAATGTACTTGAGATGAAGAGCAAGATAGATCGATCTGGTTCAAGAATGATAACGATCTGATCTGATCTAAACTGAGAATGAAAAAATTAGAGAGTTAATCAGCAAATCTAATTTGACAATGAGAAAGTAGAGAAGATGATAGTTCAAACTCGAACACCGATTACACTTACTATGATATCAATTTCAGATTTGCGATTTGCAAACTCAAGATGGGAGCTAATAGCGAGAGAGATCGAGATCGATGAAGAACAGCTAGAGCAAAGCCCTTGAGAGAGTTCGATTGTGAGAGAGGAGCAAGGTGTGAGAGAGTGAGATCTAAGTGTGAGAAGGAGATAGACAGACCCCTGTATAGATAACGGAGTATACTTACGGTGATCCTCTTTTCTTTTTTTTCTTTTTCTTTTTTTTTCAAGTAAAACTAAAAACTACGGTAGGGTAGATTTTGTGCACTAAAAAATGGCGTTATTCAAAACGCCATTGTATGAACGCCAATTACAACCCGTTTTCCCTGTATCCAGAATTCATCAGGAAAATAAACATATTTATCATCATAGTCATTAGGGGTGCGCACCGATAGGATTTGTGCAGTTTGTGATTTGGTTTTGACCGGCCCACATGTATGCAGTTTGAGAAAAAGTCAAATCACAACCGCCCGTAGTGCGGTTTGCAGTTTGTGGTTTGTATAGATAGGGTTTACGGATGCACTGCGGTTTACGGTTTGGATTTTTTTTCTCCCTCCAAATAACTCAATCCAAACGGACCGTTAGGCCAAGTTTGGAAAGACTAAATAAGTGTACTTTTTGACTTTTATTGAATTATGTGTAGAAAAAATAGAGAGGAGATGTTGATTGATGTAACCCAAAAAAGATAAAAAGATAAAAAGTGTGGACTTATTTTGGGATGCCAAACTTGGCTTCAGTAAGAGCGAACATATATATATATATATCAAATCATAATTTCCAATCAACCACTATTTCATATATAAACAAATTCAAGATTTAACAAATAACTAACCATTTTGATCTTAAGATCCCGGTCAATCTCATATTTGAGTTAAACAATCAACATTAGTTACACATAAAAGGAACTCAACATTTGACAAAGATCCATTTCAATGTTAGATCTAAGATCTGAAACCTTTCAAAAAGAGCACAAAGATCAAAGACCTTTTTTCCATGAGATAACTTATCTATATACGACATATATATATATATATATATGTGTGTGTGTGTGTGTATTTGAGTACCTTGATCATGTCGATAGGTTGGATGACACAGGTAGCGAGCATTCTAGAGGCTCCGCCATTGACGAAAGGCTTCACGGTGGGCCAAACACCACTGGATTTGGCTTCGTTAATCCCATTTCTTAAAATCACAGATCGGCGAGAGAAAGCGAGACAGAGTCCTTACCTGAGAGTTGCGGGAGAGAGAGAGTCGAAAAGGAGTGGGGTCTCTATCAAAGTTGACGGTATAATACCTGGCCATTTTTCTGAATTCGAAAGCCGAGGTCAAGCAACCTACTTTCCTTCACATTTTCTCTTTAAATACACATTATACACAAAAGGTTCAAATGAATTGAAAGGGTCCTTAGTGAAGCGGTTCAAAAAGGTTCTCATCAACCCAAAAAATAAAAAAAGCAAAAACAAATAGAAAGCCCAAGCAGAAGAAGAACGTGGAAGCTTCCACACATAAACGCCTAATGGCCGTTTATTTTTGGGTAAATTATTAATAGGGCAAATTACATAAATGGTGCCTATAGTTTAGATCTTGTGTCACTTTGATTTCTCACTTTTCAATTATAACACATTTGATTATAAATTTTGAATTTTGTTTCAAATAAGGATAATTGAATATAAAATTAAATTTTTCAAGGATAAAATTGTCAATTTGATAAAATATAAGCCAATTTAATAAAAATAGATGTCAAACAAATATTTTTGAATTTTAAAAAATTATTTCTACCTGCTAAAAATAAAATTATGTAAAATTGATAAATCTTTTAGACATTTATTTATTTATTTTACCAAATTAATTTTTATTATGTGTTTGGATGATGATCATGTAAAATTAATTTTAAAAAAATTAATCATGTAATTTTTATTAATTTTACATAATTTTATCATTGGTGGATAAGAATAATTTTACAAAAATTAAAAATATTTTTTTGACATTGATTTTTGTCAAATTAATTTATATTTTATCAAATTGACGATTTTACCCTTGAAAAATCTAATGATAATTTCAATTGTCCTTATTTGAAATAAGATTCAAAATTCATGGTCAAATGTGTCACAATTGAAAAGTCAAGGACTAAAGTAACACACGTCCCAAACTATAGGGACTATTAGTATAATTAACCCTTATTAATAAGTCCTAATAGTTAGATTTAATTTTTATTAAGTCCTATTAACAATAAATCTTGATAAAATTGTCGCTAAAAATAATTTTTTTGTGACAATTGTTTATATATGTCGATAAAAATTGACAATTAGTGATTTTTTTTGTCATGATTTTTATAAATTGTCGCTAAAACTTACAATTAGTGACTTTTTTTATGACAAATTTTTTTCATAGGTCCTATTAAACAATAAGTCCACTTATTAGAAGTTATACGTAAGTACCCCTTTATTTTTAGAGACGCTGATAAGATTGGTCGTAGGAGAATTATTATCGAGAAAATCCTTCGTGAAAGGGCTATTAGTAAGGAAGAAAATTAGATTTGTTTAATAATTGGTGGAGTAGTAATAGTTTTTATTTGTTTTGAGATGCAAGAGCGAGATTAATTATGTAAAATTTTACAAATACTCTTGTTACAAATATTAATATTATATTTTAATATTAAAAAATATATTTCATAAATATATATATATATATTTTTGGTAGTATTTTATTTTTTAATATAATTTTTTTTGAGTATAAATATTATTATACTATTATATTTTTATATTAAATAATTTTTATATAAAGAATAGTGGAGTTAAAAATGGTGGAATAATTTAAAAAAATGATAAAGAAAAGACTATACTTTAAATTAGGTAGGATAATAAAGGGTAAAATGGTAAATTCCTCTCCAATCCAAATGGGTAGTTTTTCTAATACCATCTCCTACAGGGGACTATTAATCCCATCTATGGAGACCTATCATAGTTCCAAGGTATTGTGAATCTCCTTCTCTATTTTACAAACAAACACAACATTAATGAATCTTACATCCATTTTAATCCAATCTTATCCTCTATAACCCAAAACAAACAGACCCAATGAGGATTGAGGATTATGTTCTAAAATGCCACGTGATTGCTTTCTGTGCTTGCTTTAGATCGATTGATAATTTTGTTTGATAACTCAAACTTCATGTCTGTGACGCCAAAAAAATCGAGAACATCAGAGAATATATTAACAAAAAAATATAGGGTTTATCAAAGATTACGAGTTAGAGAATGTCACCAAAGAATCCTTTGGTCAATAACCAAGTAAGATACCAGGAAAGATTGGAAGAGTCAAACTAGCCTCCGTTCAAAGTCCAATCTCCTTAGATAGCAAAGCTACCCTTTTGACAAATCTTAATAAGATATTAACACAATATCTACATAAGTCGATGAAACATAAGGGATGGGTAATATAAAAGATATGTATAGATATATAATAATTACAAAATCAAGTCTTAAATACAACATGGGATCTATCACTTACAACCTCAAAACGCGTTCACAAACTAGTTTCTAATCCTCCTAGGATAGCCGTACGTCCCCAAATGCTTCAACTTTGCCTTCGACTGGTCTAATAGTCTTCAATACCTAGCATGAAACGCCATGAGTTTTGAATGGCTAGTAAACGCGCACACACCCCATCCATTTTTCCCAATCCAATACACCATCATATTTACAGCAAGCAAGTAGTGAAGCATGATATTCAAGTCAATAACAACAATTTTAATAATAGAGGAAATGAACATGTCATTCAAATAGATAACAAAGATTATAATGTTAGTGGTTAGTATTCTAGAAATCCCCCAAAGAGATTTCATCCTCTCAACCACAAGAATTGGACACTGAACTATTTGGAACTCCCCTTTTTGCTGCTTTATTGCAGAACTAACCTCGGATGCCTACCAACGGTTATATACCGCGTAGCACCAATTGCAAGACCTCAAAAATGACAACGAAAAGAAAAAGGTTTTATCACCCAGAATCCAATCTTATCCTTCCAAAAAAAGTTTTATCCTCCTAAATGTCCCATCTGGACCCAACCTCAACTTACCAATCAAACCATCGCAAAGAGTTTGAATATGTCCGTTCCATTCTGGGGTTTACGCGATAATCACTTGCACAAGACTTAACCTTCTGTAACAACCCTCATCACTGATCACTGATTGACCACTGATTACTGATACTGTCACTGTTTACTGATAAACTGAGACTGATTATGATTGATATTTGAATTGATGGTAATACTGAACTGACTGACTGAGATCCGAGACTGATTGATTAACTATAACTGTTTAAATGCATAATCCATCTGTTTGACTGCCAAATTATCTGTTCTCGTCCTATGTATTAAACTGCAAATTGAAGGCCTTATCGGCGGCCAAATCGAAAATTGATTAATGTTTTGTGTTCATCATAATTAATGTGATTTTATGGCACATTTGTCTAAAAATCGATTTGGCATGATTAAATTAGATTAAAATAAGTTTAATCAAAGAGTTGGCTTATTTACATTAATGCCATTGTGAGTGGAGCACTTAGGCAACACATATATTGAGCCTTATGAGCCTTATACACTCAAACAAAACATTTGCTCAACTATTTCTTACTCCTAGCCGAATCTAGAGAGAGAGAGAGAGTAGGAGATTAGAGTGATTTCATCTCTTTTGCTTGGAGGCTTAGGAGATTTGGAAGATAATTGCAACATTGAGCTTCTATCCTTGAACTACAAGACCTAAGGTAGTGTGACTACCCTCTTGTTTGTGAATTCAATTGATTCTTGCATGGTTTAGAGGATTATTAAAGATTAGAGCCAAGATATGGCTTATAATGTTGAATTGAAGCTCATCTCTTGCATGCATGTTTGTATTGAGGAATTTAAAGATGTTTTCATGGCTAATTGTTACATGCATGCTCATGTTTATATTCAAGTCCATGATTTCACCATGTTTCAAGATGAAATGACTCATCTGAACAAGTATTTGAAGCTTTGAACTTAGTTGATTACATGCATGTAAATTGTTCATCTTGTTCTTGGAGTTTTCCTCAAAATGGTGTTTAATGGAACTACCTTTGGGCTTTGATTTCTCAAATTGATCTTTGAAACATGTTATACATTGAGTTTTAAAGTGTTTTCCAGAAAATTAGCCCAAAAGGATCGAATTTGACACATTGAAACTTGATTTTGAGCTTGGGACTCAAATCTGGAATATCCAGATTTTGGTCTTCCGCTCGAGCGGGGGAAGTGCCGCTCGAGCGGGGAAATCGAGCTCCCAGCATCTCTTATTGTCTTGCAGTCCGCTCGAGCGGAGGATTGTACGCTCGAGCGGAGGCTTGTGTCACGCGCTCGAGCGGGGGAGTTGCCGCTCGAGCGGGGACCTTTATTGCATGTCCGCTCGAGCGGGGAAACCTGCGCTCGAGCGGGACCTCCGATTTTCTGAAATTCTGAAAATTGTTTCTGTGCACATCTTTGCATCCTCATCCCATCCTAGGCATTCTTAGGCCTAGTTTAAGACATCTTAATGAGGATTTAGATGTAGAACACACCAAGGCAAATTAGGGATTAAGTTATTATCTTTCCCAACTGTGTAGCTCAGTGTGTGTTCAATCTGTTAACTGTGTAGGGTTGGCTTACCGAAGAGACGCTCTAGCTTACTGTAGCCCAGAACTCTGTGAGTAACAATTGTGTAAAGATATGTTCAAATTGATTATCTTTTGAATACTGAACTGAATTGTTTACTGAATTGATATTGTTTACTGAATGAACGTATGTCCTTTATTTCTGAACTGTACTGTGGCATCCTTAGCACCTACTGTTTACCGTTACTGTTACAGAGATCTCTGTCGGTTCCCTCGTGGAACCACTACTGTTTATTGAATGATTGGCCATCATTACTGTTCGGTCTTTTAAGACCTACTGTTACTGTTATGCTAATGGATGTACCACATATGACTGTTTCCTGTACTTAAAAACTGATATACTGATTGAATTGAACTGTTTTCATTATTGTAAGGACATTCATTCTAAACCTCTTTACGCATTATGTTATTCACTGGGCTTTAGCTCACTGCTCATATATATATGTAGGTATACAGGCACCGGACTGTTGCTAGAGGCGTTAGGGTACACTTCAGTTTTGTCAAGCCAACCACTGTGCCTCACTGCGAGGTTCCTGAACTGTTCAAGCTATGGCTTGGGGGTGTTTTAGCATTCCCCCTTCTGTACTGTCTTACTGTTTTGTATAGACTGAATGTCTACTATACTGTTATCAAGGAATTAGGTCCCTGCACTGAGTGACTGTAAATAGTTGTATAGACTGTACTATTCTGACCGCATATGTGTATGAAAAATCTTTTTGGCATACAGACTGTCACAGCTCATTGGACATTAATTATTTACTGTATTGGCTTCCGCTAGGCCCTGTACTCTATTTTACTGTATTACTGTTAAGCAGGCCTTCGGTAATCTCGGATTACTGGCCGGTTACAGTGCTAAACCCATAGGGCCGGGTTTGGGTCGTGACACCTTCAATTAGGGAGCACATCCCATCAATCCATACATAATATATTATCATCTCTTCATTATTCAAGTGATCAAAAATCCAATACCACCCCAATTAAAGTTTCCGTTGAGTTAGATGTCATAAATTAAAGTTAGAATAACTTAACAAGATAGTAATATTCACATAAGCATGAGCATAATCAATTTAAGAAGAAAAGGAACATAACCATAACATATTCAATATCATATCAAGACATGATCATGTACTAATAAGCATATTCATGAACACAAGTGCATAAAACACCCATGCAAAACTAAATTTCCAAATTAGTACCAATTAAAGACAAAATCAAAAAGGCTATTTCAGATTTTTTCCGACCTTGGCCTTCCTATGGTTTGTAGAGAATTTTATCTAGTTTTCAGAACATATTTTAGAAGTTTTATAGTCTTCCTAGATTTTTAGTTATTTAAGAAACACTCTAGTGCTGTCCAGATTCGTCAACCGTTACAAAAATCAGATTTTCTCACAAACCACTCACTAGCTTTCAATGAAACCAATTTTCTTTGAAAGCTAACTCCTTAAGTAAGATTTTGACATAAAATGGAGGTCGGGAATATTTTTATACAGTTTTATGTAATTTTTGCAAGTTGGCTGTAAAACAGATTTTTCAGGCACAGTTCTTGAAAATAGAAATTTGGTGAGAAAATAGGTCAACTAGGGGAAATTCTTCACGTCTCTTGTGATGAAAACATGCTAAATAATATGTATTAAACTCAGAAATTTGAGGTGAAGGTGTACCTTTGGAAATTTTGAGAGATTGATATGGAAAAAGGTAGCCTTATACCGATTAAGAGAAATACAAGAAGGATAGAATCAAGGCTCAACTCCTTTCATTTTTAACACAAGAATACCATCAAAACACATCTGAAATAAATGTTTAAAACTTCTAAGAGCATGTATTAGAAAAAGGAAAATAAAAGAGAGAGTTGTGTTGTGGCTTACTTAATTGCCTAGTGAAGTGTTTGTAGAATTTCTTCTCTTTTCCTCTCCTCCACTACCAAAGTTCACTCTCTTCCTCTTCTTTCTTTCTCTCAACTGAATGTATAGGTGTGTGAATGTATGAGATGTGTAACATATGGAGGGTGGTGGTGTTTTATAATAAAATTGGTGTAAAAGGTCCAAAATGCCCATTTGTTGAAATGGAATGGAATTGAGATGTATTTAGTTGGAATGTAATAGAATAAAGGATCATTAGGGAGCCTAATCATGTATTAAGGCATGATCTAGTTAGGGTAGGCTTAAATAGAACCAAGATAGTTACAAGTACAAGACAACTTTCCTTGAATTATGGTACCAAGGTCAAATTTTCCTCCATGAATCATGCAATGTTGTCTCCAAAAGTACACAACAAATGTATATGCTAGAGTAGGTGGCCATATGCTCAAGATTTGGGGGATTTTCCTATTTATTTTGTGTTCAAATTCCATAGATATTGTGTACAAAAAGATTTGATGAATAAAAGGTAGAAATATATATAATGGTACTAATTTGGGCTTAACTTGTGATTTAAGAAGAATATGAGGGCCAAAATCTTAGTTTATGAATTTTAACGTTTAATTAAGTGTAATATTTAATTTATTTAAGGTCTGGAAATTTAATTCGGATAAAGTTTCTTTGTTTTGAATTAAACAGCGAATTGTATTGAGAACCGGAAACCTAGGGTTTCTTGTATGGAAAATATACTTAGAAAATTAATTTTATTATTATTAGGGATTTAGAAATGGTTCTTGAGTTATGGGTACAATCAGGATTTTTGAGTTTTCGGTTGGCACGCATGTTCGATTCTATAATTAGAATTGAAGACAAATAAGGATTGGAGAGTCTTTATTGAAATATTTCAAAAGTCAAGGACTTAATAGGTTTTACAAAGATTACGAGCCTCACAATGTCTCTTTCTTAGCCGCCTGATGTATCCTGTCAATTGTATTTGTGTTAGTTCATCAATATACTTGTTTTTGTCAATAATATATATATATATACTCACATAAATATCAAGGTAAAATTCTTGATTTTTTTTTTTTTTAACATAAAAACAAATATTTAGCTTATTTAACGTCATTGTTGTTTGGACTTTCAGATCCGATCAATGTTCAGATCTGAAAGTCCAAACCAAATCATATTGTTCGGCATTGTAAGTTCGAACATGATGACTTTATTCTTATTTGGGCATACCTTAAAGGATAATTTAGGAAAAATTATAAGATGTAGAGTAACACAAAATCTTAAATAATTGAATAGGGTGCATTGAGAAATTGGAAGTACTTAATAATTTTTTGGGTGTAAATAGATTCCCCAATTTTTGGTTTTTTGGTTATACAATCAGCCCATTGTTTTTATTCTTAAAGGGATTTTTACTCATAAATCTCATATCTAAAATTTATATTTTATTTAATCATATTCATAATTTACAATTCTATTTGGAGACTAAATATTTTAGTCAAAATATCACTACAAATTGTTACATCATTCTCTCTATTTTTCTACATATCTTTTTATAAAAAAAAATTAAAAAATTATTAAAATAACATGTTCTTAAATGATGTTCATTTGGGAAGCTGGTTAAAAGTCATCTTTCAGCTTTTAATCCATTTTGGATCACATCACCTCTCACATAATTTACCCACAAAAAAACAAAAAGTCAAAAAATTAACTTTTAACCAACTTTTCAAAACACCTAATTACATAACTTTTGAAATGACCAAAATAATTCTTTTTAATGTATCTCTGAGTTTGGCAATGGAATCCCAATTTAATGCTTAATTGTAAGAGATATTTTCTAATTTAATTTATCTTCTATAATATAATTTATTTTTTATTTTATATATATACATAATATTATCAAAATCTATATTTTAGGGGAAAAAACACCATCGTTAATATGTGAATCTCTTCGATGTGCATTTTCAAAGAATGTAATAATTATAAATGTGAATATTCAATAAATAAAAGGAGAATGTTTTTTTTAAGATTCCTAATATTAAGATTTTATGAGATAAATTATATACCATATTTTCATAGTAGTTAAGGACCCTCAACATTTTCATAGAGAAAATTTAACTTAGAGAAATTTCATCCGACTCAAAGAAAATTTCAGTCCTAACACAGAGAAATTTTATCAAGGGACCTTAACTAATAAAAAATATATCTTAGATCTCTCCTATAACACAAAAATGGAGAGGGATGCTTCACTAATTTCCCCTAAATAGAATATTGTAAAATTTTAAATATAAAAGTTGGTGTGAATATTCTCACTTTTTAAAAAATTCACATTATTTCTATTCATAAAAAGTGTGAAATTTATCTTTAATTTTTTACATTTCAAATATGTAAAATTTCACACTTTTAGAAATTTAAATTAAAAAAAAAATCAATTAAGAAACTATCTATCTATGTATTATATAAGGAAAATGAGGCTTTTAGTGAGGAGTTTTGTAAGAGTTTCAATATCTCATACTAATTTTTTTGATTTTTTTAATTTTAAACAATTAAAAAAATCTCCATTGGCTAACTTTCATTTAACTATACAAAAATAAAATTCTAATTAGTTTATGATTTATTTGATAATCCCACATTAGGAGAAGAAAGAAAAAAATTGTTGTTTTAATCATATAAAATGAATCTTATACTCCCATTTTAAAATTTAAAATTAAAATATCATTTAAAAGTTTTAATTAATTAAATTTTGTATAAGTTAGTTGGTCATTTGACCTAATCGATTAGGCTTAACCATTTTCAATTTGACTGATTTGTCAGTTTAACCACGATTTCTTATACTGATTTTCTTAAGTTTAAATAATTAAAAAAAATTTCTATTAGCTAACTTCTATTTAGCCATATAAAAATAAAATTATAATTAGTTTATGATTTATTTTATAATCCCACATCGGGGAGAAGAAAGAAAAAATGAATTGTTTCACTCATATAAAGTAAATCTTACACTTACATTTAATATTACAGTGTTGTGCATAATTCAGTTCAACATAGTTTAAATTTTAAAATAAAAACTCTAATTAACCGTTTTCGATTTGACTGATTTGTTGGTTTAACCATGATTTCTTCTACTGATTTTCTTAATTTTAAACAATTAAAAAAAAATTCCATTAGCTATCTTCTATTTAACCATATAAAAATAAAATTATAATTAATTTATGATTTATTTTATAATCCCACATCGGGAGAAGAAATAAAAAATGAATTGTTTTACTTATATAAAGTAAATCTTATACATATGTTTAATATTGTAGTGTTGTGCATAGTTCAGTTCAACACAATTTAAATTTTAAAATAAAAACTCTAATTAGTCTATGATATGATTTATTTTATAATTCCACATCGGGAAAAGAAATAAAAAATGAATTGCTTCACTTATGTAAAGTGAGTCTTATACTCTTATTTATATTTATATTTATATATTATATAAGCAAAAGAGGATTTCTAACCCATAAGGCTTCTAAGAGTTCCAAGTTCTCAATCTAAATTTCATAATTTTTTGATTTTAAAAAATTTTAAAAATCTTCTATTGACTAGCTCTTATTCAAGCAAAAAAATAATAAAAATTAAAATTAAAATTCCTTAATTCATAACTTTCAAATGGAAGGTATATCAAATCTACAAAAAAAAAAAAAAAAGAAAGTATATTAATCCATTTCAAAATTCAAATTTGAGAGTCACTAAATATGGAAAGTGATCTATTAATTTAAATTTAAAATTAGCACAATATAAAATTAAAATTATAAGTTTTAAATACAAATTTAAAATTATCTTAATTATCTCATAACTTTGGTATTAAGAAGTAATAAGAGTGACGTTGAAATTATTTATATATTTTACAAACGAATGCTTTTAAGAAGAGATATTTTGAGAGTTTCAGTGTAACGCCCCCATTTTTCATGCCCAAATGGTGATACACTAGTCATGGCTCTTTAAAGTAAAACTGATAACAAATCCTCATACTTGCATTACATGATGTAAATAGTCTTCATGCGATAATACAATTAATCCAACAACATTAATTAAACAACAAATACCCCCAAGGGTTTACAAGTTCCAAGGCCTGAGCCTGGTTACACAAAACGGTTATTCAAACCCACACATATAAAGCCCTTGGTTTATAATCAGAGTCACAGCAAACGAGCACATTATACTCTCTTCACACACTTTCACACCCTCAGTTAGGCGGGATTACCACATCCTTTGCTGCACAAAAATCCCATAGGGTGAGCATAAAGCCCAGTAGGAAAATCCTTCACTAAGTATATACATTTTATACAAGTCTAAAAAAAAAAAAAAAAAAATGGATGCACATGCCATGCCATGCTCTTTTGAAAAAAAATAAGAACACATCCTCATTTATTCAAAAACCATCATGCTCAATGATGCCATGCAATTTCAATTGTTCCACATTTATCAATTTTGTTCAAGGGGCGGAAAATACAACTCTGATAATCCCTAGGTCAGTGTCTGCAAGTAGACTATACAAGTACTACCAATTTGTCATTTTTACCAGTATCATCTGGAGGGCTCGACACCCATTCTTTGTCATTTTTACCAGTCACAAGCTGGAAGGCTCGACACCCATTCCGTCATTTTTACCAGTCACAAGCTGGAAGGCTCGACACCCATTCCGTCATTTTTACCAGTCACAAGCTGGAAGGCTCGACACCCATAATCCACACTACTTGTCAAGACTTACCACCGTATTTACTCAAAAACCATTTTATGAAAACTCATTTCTCAACATTCTTTCTCAATGCAAGTTTTCAAATCAACTTTCAAAGTTCAATGTAATCAAATGATTTGATATGACAATGCAACCATAACAATACAATGCAACAATTCTTCCATTTCCAATTCTTCCACACAATACTACCATTGTGATCAAAATTCCCATTTCTCCTTTCTATGCAATTTCACAAGATGAATAAATATACATTTATTTCAATTAATCCAAGGGATAGCATAATTTCCACCTTTCAAACATTTCCCACAACTTAGTCACTTCAAGACTATATCAATACTTTCAAATAACAATTTCCAAAGTGAGTAACAATTCTCATACTTCTTTAAAATTTAATATTTATAAAATATAAATAAGAAATTTTTCAAACATCATTTATTTTAGCATTTAACATAAATATAGCAATATCAACTATGGATTTTTAACTTCTCTTTTAAAAATTCCAAATTTCTAGGTTTCTCACCAAAACCATCCATCTTCAAATATTTGACAAGATCTCACCAAAACATCTCCCTTTCATCAACATAGTTCCAAAAAAAAAAACCCCCAAATTTCTAGTAAACCCACTTTGAAAAGCACTCTTTTTCTTAAATCAACAACAAGTTTTTCAAATTAATCAAAGGATGATTTCGAAAATCATCTAGATCTTGCAAAAACATATATATAACTCAAAGGAAATTCCTACCTCAAGTTTGACGAGGAGACATGCAAAAATCCAAAATTTTGATTTTTGTCAAATTTCAATCTCCACCGGTTAAAATGTTGCTCTTGCCAAGCTCTTCACTTTGACCTCAAGAACAGGTCAAAGGAGATGCCACTTCCATAGTGTCATTAACTCCCTGCTTGAGGTGTCGTCCTCTATATAAGAACTCTCAATTTGCCACAAAGGCATCTCCAAAAATTGGCCCCAGAAGATCCGCCAAAGAAGAAAATAAATTCATAAATTAAGGTTCATGTCCAGGTTGTTGGGACATTTTCTTTACTAACAAATACCCTTATGGTCCACCTACCTAGGCCATTCTACCTAAGGCCTCATGTGATTGCGAAAAGTCCACTTAACTTCATCACCCAGCCCAATACTAGTGAACCAAAATGAGACCTTGTGTGTGCACCATCTTTTATCACTTTGGGACCACCAAAGTTTTGTTCCATGACCACAGTCCGACCCTTAGGGCCCATAGTAACTTTAACAGTATTAGCAAGCTCTTCAATACCCTGTAGCATCAAGTCCGAGCCACCACGCCAAATGTGATGTCTTTGGCAGCATAATCTCTGCCCCAACTCAATCTACTACCAATCTGTTGAGTGGTATTCCTGGTAACACGAGCGTTGGAAGCAAGGTTTGTTGAGAAACGGTACATGACTATGTTGCTGAAATTCCTAGCATGTGCATATAATCATGGAATGTATTCTCGTACTATACAAAGAGAGTCAACTAGCTGTGGTGCTACTATTTCATGAAACAAAAATGCTTGGGACCTCTAATTTAGAGGTACACTAGTGATGTGGCAGTGAGTCCCCCACAGCCAATCATGTGTCTTGATTTTTTTTTTTTTTTCCTTTTCCACCTCATTAGAGGTGGGTTTAGAGATGCCTTTGTAGAGGTCTCTAGCATTGTTGTTCATGAAATAGTTTTCCTCTTCCTCATCTAACTCATTTTCTAATATCTCCTCCTCTTGTAGTTCAAAATCATCAACACAGTGAAGCAACACATCACCATCAGAGTCGACATCCATATTCTTTTCCCGAAGTAGTGCGAGTTTTAAGTAGTGATTACAGAACCCTTTGTTCCTTCTAACACGTGCAAACTCAGCAGTAGCGATGCAGTGTTCACACAGAGCTTATAGATAGCAAAAACAATGGAAATTTTGGACTCTTACGGCACTTGTAAGTCCAGCAGTTTCCAGATTCAACAAAAGACTCATCTTTCGCCACACACTCAACATGATAAGCTTCTAGACGATCCCGATGAACCCAGTGCTGAACTAGGCTATCCAGATCCCAGAATCCAGCTCAACCCACGAGATGTCTGGTTCCTCCATTTCTCCGGTCTCTCTAGCAACTTTCAAACTCAAACTGGCCAGAACTTCAGCTGCCGCAGAGAGCACTTCATCAGTTACGAACTTTCTCTTCTTGCCCATCTGAGCTGCCGTGCCTATTGGTTGGCTCTCTGTGAACTTGTTAGTTCCAAGCTTCACACCCTCTTCCTTACCCTCCATTGAGAAACTCTGGGTCTAATAATCTGAAGCTCCCTTTGGGGTTCTCTCTCTCTCTCTCTCTCTCTCTCTCTCTCTCTCTAGATAATATTCTTTACCTTTCCAGCACCTCCTCTTTTCTTTTATCATTGCTCTCTCCCCTCCTATCATTCTCTCTTGGGTCATGCTATGTGTCATGAAAACTTTCATGAAAATTGTCATGAAAACTCATCTGCACCGTTGGATCATGAGATCATATCTGATCTAATGGTGCAGACAGTTTTCCTTACCATTTTCCTTACAAATTTTCCTGCCACCTATCATTTCCCTTCTCTCTTGCATAATAATACTCCACCCACACACATGGAAGTCTCTCCCCTCCTATCATTCTCTCTTGCATAATAATACTCCACCCACACACATGGATCCTTCCATCGAATTAAACACTCAGATGCAGAGTTATATTGCATTAAAAAAAAAATCATTTGCCACCCATCAACACCCTTTAACCGAATACCCTTTACCACAAAAAAAAAATAATCATCACCAGAAAATATTCCCTTTATTTTATTTTATTTATTTATTTATTTTTGAGTCATTACATTCAGAATCTCATACAAAATATATATACTATTATAATTGCAAAATGTTATCATTTTATTAAAGTTGAAAGTTACAATTCTTTTTATTATTTTATTATTTTTTGATTTTATTTAATTTTTATTAATATGTGTCACAATATGATTGGTTTATAAATTAATTTTATATCCTTAAAATAAAATTTTAAATTTAGATTTTTCCTTAAATTATGTTACCAGAATAAGATCAATATTTATTCATTAATTTATGCATCTTTTATTAAATTATAAAATAAAATTTTAAATTTAAATTCTTTTTTAAATTATATTACTACAATTATAATGAGATTAATATTCACATGTGTCATAATGATGTGCTATAATATTATTGGTTTAAACATAATATATTATTATATATACGTATTCAAATTATTAATCACTATCAAAAGTTTATATTTTTATTTTTTTTCATTTTTGGTTTGAAATTATATAATTTTTTTTATATCCTTCTAAATTACAAGGACTTAAACAATAAATTTTTTTAATACAAATATTTTTTTCTTAACAAATGACAAAAACATTAACAAAATGAATGACTTTTTTTAACAATTGCCAAATATACTGAATTCTATTAATTTTTTTTTATCTCAATTACCAATTAAACAAATTAAAATAAAAAAATAAATTTTTTTGGCTTAAATAGTTAAGAAATGACTTTTGCTAAAATGAAATTAAAATAAACATTTTTTTCTATTAAAAGTGATAGTTGGTGAAATTTATTTTTTTTATATAATAAAAAAAGAAAATGGGAGTTACACGTGATAATTTATTATTTCAGTAATGCTACAGACCTACACTTTCATCCACAACGATATCGCAAGAGAGTTGAGCTTCATGTCATTCATTGTATAGCAAATTAAGAATTGACGCATATGATACCACACTATTATGGATATAATTATGGATTTTTTTTGTGAGTCTTAAACATTTTTCTTATTGTTCATCTAGATTTTTTTAGCACTTGCGAAACATGGTAGACACTATTATTTTTTTTTTTAATCTCAATTGTCAATTAAACAAACTAAAATAAAAAATGAAATTTTTTTGGCTCAAATTGCTAAAAAGTAGCTTTTGCTAAAACAAATAGAAATAAATATTATTTTTCTAATAAAAGTGATGGTTTGTGAAATAACTTTTTTTATGCCCCAAATTTAATTTTATTATATTGAAATATTTTATTGTAATTTTTCAATTAAAAATATTTTTTGAAAAATCATATTTAAATTATTTTATGCCATTATAAAATATAATTTTTTTAATATCAATTTATTCAATGATCCCTTTCTAAAAGGTGTAGTTGCTTTTGTTTATTAATATTAAATTTTTAATTAATCTTATTTATTATTAAAAAAATAAATTAGCAAATAGTTTTATATATTTACTTATACAATTTTATTTTGATTGCTCAAGTTATTTGGTGTCTCTGTCCAAGTCCATTCGAATTTATTCAAATTTTTGAATTTTACATAGATTCTTACAAAAATTAAAAATTATGTTGCCCAATCTTTAAAAATTTGCAGGCTTGAACTTGCTCAAATTTACGACTTTAGCAAAGGGGTTGAAAGTTACATAATTGAAGCTTTGACAAATTAAAAATTGATACATAAATTGTGATAAAATTATAAAATTTAAATTATAAGTTTCAATATTTTTTTTGTTTTCATAATTTACATACAAAAATCTAACTATTTATATTATTTTATATAAATATATTTTATTAATTTTTTCATATCCCGTGCATAGCATGGGTTTTTACTAGTATGAAATTAAAAAAATGTGAAATTTCAAAAGTTACTCTTTCAAATTCAAAAAAGTGTGAAGTTTTTTTATAAATATTTTTTCTTTTTGTTTCATTGTTACCATTGCTCATTCGTGGTTTCATGCATAACAATTAGATAATACCACAAAACTAGTCCCATTTTTTTTTATTAACAACTTAAAGTGATAACCAGGAAATGACTTATTAGCCTAAAATATGAAAATGACCATAACGAATTTTGTAAGTCCAATTATCTTCAACATGAGAATTTAATCAGTAATTAGTTACCAACAATATATTTGCCAGTGTGCTTTGGGCTAGAAATCCTTTTAATTAATTAATTGCCGCAATTTAAAAAAAAAAAAAAAAATTCACAAACTATATTGGTTGTTCCTATTAATTTTTATTATTTATCTTCTTCCTTTATCATCCCTTACTGCAATTAACACCACTCAAAAAAAAAAAAAAAAAAATCACAGTTGGAGTTAAATGCAAAGTCTGAATTGACCTTAAGGTAAAGAGGGAGGAGGAGGAGGAGGTTTCCACAGGTAGCCTGACAGCTTTGCTCTCCAGAATGATTCGTTAGAATTGGCATGATATCATGCTCTCAATAACTGCTTCTTTAGATTCGACTAATAGGTCAGACTTTTGTTTTTCTCAGAAAATTAAAACATTTCTGGATTTCCAATCAAACTCTATTTCTTTCAGCGGAAAATATTTTTTTATTTAAAACATTGTTTGGTTTCGATTACAAATTGTAGTCCTTCATGCTCTGCACATTGTTTTATGTATAATTAAACAGGGCACAAAACAGAGGATTGCAAAAAAGGTGTTTGTCTCGTTATTGTAAAGGCTTGTTCATGGACAATAAAGAGTGTGCCAATGAACAGGTGGTTGATAAGCAAGATCCATAGTTTAATGGGGTGTTTGGCAATCCAAGTTTGAGGCTAAAATAGGCTCAAACACTAAAAAAAAGTAAATAGTCTCAAATTGTACCATAAACTAATGATTAAAAAAAAAAAAAAATGCGCAACTCAGTAGTGGGGCACTGTCACAATGGCAGGCAGTCTCATTGTTGGTAAATGACAATTTTGTCCCTTTAGACCAATTTTGAAAAAAGTGATTTTAGCCTCAAATATCATTTCAAACACATTTTTTAATATAATAATCAACCAAAAAATTCAACCCAACTTTCCAAATATAAAAACTAAAATAGCCTACTAAAATAGTCAAATAATCAAAAAGTAAAAAAAATAGCCACTTGCCAAACACTCACAATATAGATGATAATAACTATGAGGAGCTCTTTAAAGGTGATGATGATGGTCTTTCACTAGTGATTTGAAGAGGATAGCGGTGGTGGTTCAGGTTGATGGCAGTGATAGCACTTTGCGACGAATCGGTGAGCTAGAGAGATTAGACAAACCCTAGGGAGAGAAACAAGAGAGAGAGGAGGAGTTCGAAATGAAGTTTGAGGAGACGAGAAAATTTTTGGTTTGGGAGTTTAATATATAGGGTGGGTATTTTTATCATTTTACGGAGCTTGTTTTTATGGATTATATTTTAGCGTTTGGATCTTTAAGTAAAAAAAATTCAAATAGATTTATGAACCAAGTACCCTAATTTTAATTAAAAAATTAACAAATTATTTTAAAAAATTAACAAATTATTTTAAAAAATTATTTATTTATTTATTTATTTTTTACATCTCTTCTTATAAAAATTAAAAAATAGTAAAAAATCAGTTCCCAAAACAATCTCTCTCTTCTTCTTCTTTTTATTTTTATTTTTATAACTGAGTATTTGATCCAACTTACACGCATTTTGACTAATCTCATAATCATAAAATTAATGACAAGATAAATCACTAATAACCTTTTAAGATAATTCAATCAAATTCGGGATTTTAGATTTTCTTTTTTCTTTTCTCTCTCTGTATTAGATCCAAGTGGATAGCGTGCAGTACGACATGATTACTATGGATGCACACCAAGCAAATTAGACGTTAATATGGCAAAGCTTCATGTCCCTGCTGTCTTGATTTCTATCACCAGAATCAGACATCTATTTATTTATTTTTCTTGATTTTGCTGCAATTCTCACCGATGCAATTGTTTGTTGCTTATGTTGCCCCTAGTTTCTCTGCTTCCATATAACTGAGTGTGAGTGTTGATTTCCGACCACACAAACAAACGGGGAACTCAATTGGAGAGCACCGGCAGAATAGATTAAACCAACCACCTGTCAACAAGAAAATGAGAATACCGCGACGGTTCGTCCACCTAGGAGCCCTTCGACGATCAAATCAGTAAATCCTATCTCTCACGGATATCAAAATAATACTTAAACTCATAAGTAAAAGCATCTCAAATAAAGCATCAAAGCATACCTTAGACCCTAGGGGTACCTTACTTTTATGATGATCAGTGTCTAATTTCTTCTAGAAATCTTACTTCATGGGACTCTATCTTTTACAAGAATAATATCTATCACAACTCACACTATTCAAATTAAGATAAACTTCCTCAAGAGTCCCATCTCTATCTAAATAGGTAACTTGATGTCATCTAGAACTCTAGTCCTCTATCCAAATATCTCGGATTCCGGTATCCCCGCAAAATACCTCGGTAGTGCCCTAAACATCTCAGCAAACATGATCTGCCCATGTGGCACCTCGGCTGACACCTCAGCGTCACCTTAGCTACGTGGCGTCATCTCAATATACTTCCCCACAATTGCCTCATAGTTTCTATTACCTCAGCAACCTGAGGTGATGGAACCTACATCGTTTCATCTTCCAACATACTAGAGATACTCTTTTGATCGAGATCATGACTCGCTGGTATATCGAAACAAGGACTCAAATGTCCACTCATCAAGAACCAAGAATCAAGAATCAAGAATCATGAACCAAGAACCATCATGTTCTATCACATCCAAGTCCAACATCTCGATAGAGATCGTACTATTAGCAGAGATCATGACTCACTAGTTCAAGAACATCAAGATCCTAGTATCAGCTCATCAGAATCCAAGAACAAACAAGTTTTGGCCCCATCCAAATTCAACATCTCAACCGAGATCAATATCTCAACCAAGATCACCATTTCAACCGAGATCGCCATCTCAACCGAGATCACACTTCTTAACCGAGATCAATATCTCAATTGAGATCGCACTTCTCAATCAAGATCATTATCAGATTGGAGCGTACCAATCGTATTCCCATCGTGTCGCATCAGTTCTGCCCCCCGTCATTTGACGTCAGCATGGGTACATCGCCCAAGGATTAGAAATCATAACTTTTTGCCATCTTTTTCCAATTCCAACAAAACCTTTTCATTTTTCCATTTCATCTCTACATGTGTCTCTAGACTCTCTTTCTCTTTTTGCCTCTACAAACAATCATTGTTATTCTTGAAGATTTCATTACTATGAATACTCCATTCGTACCCAAGGTTCAAACTCTACCGGTTGAACCAAACTAGCAGCCAAGCACTTCATCAGCTACTCCGCGCATCAACCCACCATCTCAATGGTAGTGCAAACACTGACATAGTGACAATCTTGCAGCTAGAACACCGAGGTCCTAAGCTCCTAGCCTTAGACCTTGATAATCCTCCAATTGTCCTATCTGTGAGTAACCATTGCCGTAACCAATGACGACATGTCTCGCCGAACTCTTGTCGTAGAAGACCCTCTTTCTGACATCCCTAATGTTATAACTGTGCAATCCACTCCATCTTCTTATAGTCAATCCAACACGCTCATGCCTCTAGCAACTCAATATCTCGAAAGAGAAGCACATGAAGCAAGAGGACCGAGCTACAGCAATGAGCAGACACCAAGACCTACTTTGAGGGGTCGATGTGCGAGATGTATACAAAAAACAAGTCAACATGGCCTGCAACAAAGGCTACTATCTCAGCTGGATGGCGGCCCTCAAAAAGTTGTCTATCCTTGAGGACTCACCCCTCCATGACATCGGTCAACTCAATGTCCCTTTCCATCCCTCTTCCAATCAATCTGAGGATGAGGCTGAAGAAGTAGAAGAGGCCGATGACGAGGAGGCTGAAGACAAGAAAGATATCAAGGCCGAGGTTGCAGAAAAGGCCAAGCCCCCTACTCTAAATAATCAAGTCTTGGACTTGACTGAGGAGGATGAGGATGAGGTCTCCAAGAGAACCTCACCAAAGAAGCTCAACACTTCTGAAACCGAGATCACTGCTACTACAAAGAGCCTAGACCAGACCCTTCTGGAAATTGATGCCAAAATCGCGGTCGAGAAGTCTGCTCAACTGTCTGTCGGGATCGAAACAATGTCAAAAGACGAGGTTGATCAGTCTGAGATCAATGCACAAGATCCTAGTACTTAGGAATTTTTCTTTCTTTTTTGTACTTTTTTCTTGAACAGTTATAACTTTTTGGCAATTTGAATAATGACAACTTTAATTTGGCCAAGCTGACCTCTCCTCTATAGTTTAAACAAGTTTTATCTCTAAATACAAGTCTTATTTTTGTCTAAGTGTTTGAATGCTTCTCTTTGTGTATGCTTACTTTATTACTTCTGTATCTTGCATATTTCCACACTTAGAATATTTTTGCAATTTTTTGAAGTATACCTTAACTGTGTGATCACTTTAGGTTGGAACACATCCGACATGTATCACCTCGGATCCAGTTCATCTCGGGTGCACCCTTAGTTGGTCATCTTGGACCTGCTTTGTAACGCCCTCAAAAAAAATACGTAAAACCCATTGCTTTAGATATGCATTGATATAGGAGAAATCAATCAATTTCATTCATCAAAGTAATTCTTACAAAAGTATTACATGTTAACAACAAAAGCAAATGCCCTACGGGCTTACAGTTTTCCAAGTTAACACTTGGTTACACAGAAGAAGAGTACTAACTCAATACAAAAGAAGCCCTTGGCTTGATATACCTGTAATACAGACAAAATACACTAAAAGAGTCTTCGACTCTCATCATCATCCAAGCTATGTCCTTGGAGGTGGCATGCTACCTGTACTTGAAAATGGTGTCCCATAAAGGGTGAGCCAACGCCCAGTAGAGATATGCTAAACACAATATGAGTAATAACTAAGACATCAACAATTTATAAATGTTTAACTCACATAGATCAATTTATAATTCCATTTCCATTACATGACAACCGTGTTCATATCTCGTTTCAATTTCCATTTCTCATCATTTTCTCAAATTACATCAACGGCTCAGAACCTGGCCAACCACTTATAAGGGACAGTGACTCATGCTAGACACTTCCCGTTTTACAATAGATAAACATACTAGTTGGATCAACATCTCAACAGATACGCACACAAGCTGTATCCACATTTCAACAGATAAGCATATTAGTTATATCAACACTTCCAAGGATAAGCATATGAGTCGTATCCACACTTCCATAGATAAGCATATTAGCTATATCAACACATTAACTGACAAGTATATGAGCTGTATCAGTGGAGTCCATCCCCTATCTCCTCCCAATCAACATCCGGTTTAGAGGTCCATCCCCTATCTTCCCCTAAACCGTGGAGTACATCTCATATCTCCTCCCACACACAATGTATACACATATAAGTCATATACACAATCAATCAATACATAACGTTAATGTATTCTATCAACCGTCATACTCTATGACATAACCAATCGATTAGTTTTAATTTGTCTAATCATCATGCATTGTCTACAACAATCCAACTACCCTCCACCGGTAGCCCAAGCAGTTATTTCTAAACAGAAAATAAGAGCTCCAACAGATAAAATATCAATGTTTACGAAAATGGACGATTTATAAATCCAACTCCACCATTCCACAATATAGCGAATCAATTTCATTATTTATAGCTCAATTCCAGATAACAACTACTTTTCCAAATCAATTATGGCAATTAACTTATATAACAAATTAGGCCTTTCTCCCCCATTCCTCATTATTCACCCCAAGGTTCAATAATCAACAACCCACCACTAGAACATCTTTTTGAAACTCAAAATACATCCTTAAGAATCAAAATCACAAAACCCTCATTCATGCTTTTTGAAACCCTAAGTCCCAAATCAAACCATTCGAACAATAGACTCGAAATCTATGTTAAAACCCATAAGAGTGAGTAGGAATCCCTACCTCAAGAGATGATACCCAATGGGAAAGATGACGAAAACGAAGTTGCTTCAAATCACAAGTTTTACGGATCAAAATGTAGCCCTCGACGATCAACAACTTTGTTGTAAAGGCCAAAGATGAGCAAATCACTCCTACTAGATCAATACCTAGAGAGAAGGTAGGGTTCTAGAGTGAGAAGCTCAACAATGGTGTTTTTGGAAAAGTAGGAGAGAGAAGAGAAAGTGAAAAAGTGATTTAAAATGTCAAAACTCGGAGCTTTAACCCAGTCGCCCCGCTCGAGCATCCAAACCCCCCCTCGAGCAGCACTCACAGACTCCCGCTCGAGCGGCCAATCTTCCGCTCGAGCGTCGGATGTACACTCTCAGCACTTTAGCAGACAGGTTCCCCGCTCGAGCGCCCAACTTCCCGCTCGAGCGGCACACACAAACTCCCGCTCGAGCGGCCCATTCCCCGCTCGAGCGTCCAACCCTTACACAGGAAAATACTGGATAGGTGTATTCTCCGCTCGAGCGCCCAAACCCCCGCTCGAGCGGACAAGCCAAAACCTGGGCAAATAGACTTGGTTCTTAAGCTCAACCAACCTGCTCCAAACCTTCCCAACACAACCCAAGACTCAAATATAAAGAGTAAAGGATGTAAACAAGATATACACAACAACCAACTCCACAGAGCCTAAGTCCGGATACAACAATTAAAAAAAGGAAACCGGGATCGCTATAACCTCCCCCCTTTAAAGAATTTCGTCCTCGAAATTAAACACAAGTTTTTCGAAAATAGGTTTTCTCCATTTTGAACAATATTACCACATAATATTAAGTATTCCGACCCACTACCGGTCAATCCCATCTCTTCTCAAGAGGCATTTCACATTATGCATAACAACCTGCATTATCAACATGCTTTACTTTGAAATCTATCAATTTCAATTCATTCTCCACAATTCCATAACACATGCAACATTAATATCATGCTTGCATTTCTACAATATACTTAACATATACAATGTTAAAACAAACCTTCATTTATCAAAACATTCACAAGGTTTTACATTTAAGACATATATAATGTTCTTAAAGCTCAATATTATTACAAAATTTCAATACGTGATTACACATCGACAAACATGTCCGAATATTTCTCGCGGACTTCCAACTCACGTTCCCAAGTGGCTTCCTCCACTCCGTGATGTTTCCACAAGACTTTCACTAAAGGAATGGTCTTGCCTCGCAAGAGTTGATCTCGTCTATCCAAGACCCGAACCGGTCTCTCTTCATACGAGGTATCCTTATCTACCTCTAAGTCGGTCCAATCTAACACATGGGACGGATCTGGCTCGTACTTTCGAAGCATACTCACATGAAACACGTCATGCACTCCGGACAATTGCGGTGGTAAAGCCAAACAGTAAGCAACTTCCCCAATCCTCTCAAGGATCTCAAAGGGACCAATAAACCAAGGGGATAACTTCCCACTCTTCCCAAACCTCATTAAACCTCGTCTAGGTGATATCTTCAGGAAAACATGATCACCTACCTCAAACGCCAAAGGCCTCCTCTTACGGTCAGCATAAGATTTCTGACGACTCTGGGCTGTAACAAGCCTCCTACGGATAAGCTCAACTTTCTCCGTCGTCTCCCTAACCAACTCCGGACCCAATAGAGGTGCGTCACCCACCTCGGCCCAACAAATCGGAGACCTATAAGGGCGGCCATACAAGGCATCAAACGGTGCCATACCGATGCTAGACTGAAAGCTATTGTTGTAGGTAAACTCCACCAATGGTAAGTGCCTCTTCCACGTCCCACTAAAGTCAAGGACACAACCCCGAAGCATATCCTCAAGGATTTGAATAGTATGCTCGGACTGCCCGTCAGTCTAAGGATGATAAGCTGTACTAAAGGTCAACTTAGTACCTAAGGCACTCTGCAAACTCTGCCACAACCTAGCAGTAAAACGAGGATCTCTATCTGAGACGATCGTCACTGGCACCCCGTGTAACCTCACTATGTCCCGAATATACAAGTCGGCAAGATGATCTACCGAATCTCTCACGCGCATAGGAATGAAATGCGCCGACTTAGTCAACCGGTCTACAACCACCCAAATTGCATCACTACCCCGCTGAGTCCTCGGAAGACCTACAACGAAGTCCATAGTGACATGCTCCCACTTCCACTCGGCAATAGGCAAGGGTTACAATAAACCCGCTGGCCTCTGATGCTCGGCCTTCACTTGTTGACAAGTAAGGCACTTAGACACGAAAACTGCCACATCTCTCTTCATACCCCGCCACCAAAACTGGCGACCCAAATCCCGATACATCTTTGTACCTCCCGGATGCACCGCAAGGCGTGAATGATGAAACTCTCGGAGTACTTCCTCTCGGCAAGACTCCGGCACAAACAAACGGTCTCGATATCTCACACTCAGGTCGGGATACACCGTCAAACCCTTCTCAACTTTCCCACTGGAGATCTTCTCTCGGAGGGACTCTACCTCAAGATCACCCCTCTGTGCCTCTAACACTCGAGTCACAAGTGTAGGCCACGCAACAACGGAAAACAAGGCCACAGCCTCAGCAGATCCGTTCAGATGCAAATCGAACTCACCAAGTGGCCCCAACATTTCCCACTCCCGAATGGCTATACAAGCTACATCACCTATGGATTTTCTGCTAAGGGCATCGGCCACAACATTGGCCTTCCCTGGATGATAATGCAACTCGAAGTTGTAATCCTCAATGAACTCCATCTACCTCTTCTGCCTCAAGTTCAAGTCTTTCTGTGTAAACAGATATTTCAGACTTTTATGATCGGAGAACACCTCGAATCTCTCACCATAAAGGTAGTGCCTCCAGATTTTCAAGGCGAAGATCACAGCCGCTAACTCTAGGTCATGCGTAGGGTAATTCTTCTCGTGAATTTTTAACTGACGCGAGCCATAGGCTACCACTTTCCCTTCTTGCATCAACACACAACCCAAACCCTCTCGTGAGGCATCACAATAGACAGCATAACCCAACCCTCTCTTCGGAATAATCAAGACCGGAGCGGTGGTCAATCTAACTTTCAACTCCTGGAACGACTTTTCACAAGTCTCACTCCATACAAATTTGACTCCCTTTCGAGTCAATTTAGTCAACGGTGAAGCTAACCTAGAGAAATCTTTCACAAACCGGCGATAATACCCAGCTAATCCCAGAAAACTGCGGATCTCAAACACACTCTTAGGCTGTGCCCAATCTTGCACTGCCTCAGTCTTGGATGTATCAATAGACACCCCTTCCCCAGAAACCACATGGCCTAAGAACTTGACTTCTCCTAGCCAGAATTCACACTTCCCAAACTTAGCATACAGCGTATGGGCTCTAAGCAACTCAAGCACCACTCTCAAGTGTTCCTCGTGCTCCTCCTCTGAAGGTGAATAGATAAGGATGTCGTCCACGAAGACGACCACAAAACGATCCAAGAATTCCTGAAAAATCCGGTTCATCAAGTCCATAAAGACTGCCGGTGCGTTGGTAAGCCCAAATGGTATCACCAACAACTCGTGATGGCCATACCGCGTACGGAATGCCGTCTTGGGGATATCTTCTTCCTTGACCCTTAGCTGGTGGTAACCTGATCTCAAATCTATCTTAGAGAAACAACGGGAACCCTTCAACTGGTCAAATAGATCATCTATACGAGGCATAGGGTACTTATTCTTGACCGTAGCCCGATTCAACTTCCGGTAGTCGATACAAAGTCTCAAGGCACCATCTTTCTTCTTAGCAATGAGGGCCGGTGCTCCCCACGGTGAAACACTAGGGCGAACAAAGCCCTTATCTAGCAATTCCTGGAGCTGAACTTTCAACTCAACCAACTCTGCTGGAGCAAAACGGTAAGGTGCCATAGAAATCGGCGCCGTGTCGGGTACTAAATCAATAGAGAACTCAATCTCCCGGTGAGGTGGCAAACTAACGAGATCCTCGGGAAAGACATCCGAGTACTCACAAACTACCCTTGGCAACACAACCTGGGTCTCATCACACTCACCACTCTCAAAGCTAGCAAGTAAACCACTAAGCTCACTCCGCCCTCGCGGATCATACCCCGGTGGCACAACACTACCAACCCGGTCTCCCAAGAAATGGAAACACTCCCCGCTCACGGTACAACAAGTGACCCTCTGGCGGTAGCAATCAATAACTGCCCGGTATAACGATAACCAGTCCATACCCAAAATAACATGAAAGCCCTTTATGGGTATAACTACAAAAGGAAACAGAAGCCTATGATCGGCGACCTCTATATCACAACCTCTACATCCGTGTTTCAAAATCAACTCACCCCCAACAGGTGACACAACAGAAATAGGAGATGCTAATAGCGCTAACTCCAACTCCAACATAGATGCAAATGCAGCAGATACAAAAGAATGAGACGCACCCGTATTAATTAGTACACTAGCAACTGAGTTGCAAAACAAAAAGGTACCTCTCACTACTGATGGAGCCGGTACTAGGTCCTGCGCGGTAACAGCATACACGCGCCCTATAGGCCCCTGATCCACCTGCTCACCCCTCTGAGCATACGACTGCTGCACTGACTGAGACGACGGAGCCCCCGGATTGGCCCTCGAGGCCTGCACAAACTGAGCTGGCTGAAATCCCTGCGCCTGTCTAGAACCAAACGCTCCTGAGGTGGCACTCAACTGTGGGCAAAATCTCTTCATGTGCCCCGGTTGTCCACACTGATAACATGACAAAGGCTGGCCCCTGCCCTGACTCTGGCCCTGAGGTCTGGCTGAAGAAGAAGCAGCTCGTTGACCCCCTCCCTTCTGCGGGCAAATCGAAGACTTGTGACCCAGCTGGCCACATGCAAAACAAGTCAAGCCTCCCTGACTACCTCTCCCGGAGCCTGCACTCGGTATCAGAAAAGTCGATCTAGCCAAACCACCTTGAGACTGCTGAGGGTTAAAACCCCTCTGTCTCCTGCCATCACCCTGGCCCTCTTGGCTCCTCTTGGAACCCTGCTGCTTCTCATCATCCTTCTCCTGCATCATAATTTCCATATGAGCAGCCGCATCCACCAGGTGTCTATACTCTCGGATGTAAGACCCACTAACTCTCAACTTGAGGCCCCGCCTCAACTTCCGCTCAAACTCATAGCAACGGCTTTCCTCGGACGCCACTAGTTCAGGTGCAAACTTGGACAAGCTAGTAAAAGTAGCCTCAAATTCGGCCACTGACAAACCCTGCTGCTTAAGCCGGCTAAACTGATCCCTCAGCTTCTCCCTAGCAGCTGCAGATAAAAACCTCCCCTGGAAAGCCTCTACAAAAGCCCCCCAAGCACTACCAACACGGGCCTTCTCATACTTCCACCATTGACCCGCTTCTCCCTTCAGTTAGAAGGATGCCAAGGTCACCTTTAGAGTCCCATCCTTGATGCCAAGCATCTCGAATGTCTTCTCCATCTGTTCCAACCACTCGTCAGCCTTAAGTGGCTCCTTCGGGTCCCCAACAAATTCGTCTGGGTTAGATCGGAAGAACTCCCTCTTTAAGAAAGAAGGTCCTGCCTCTGCAACCTGATGCTCAGCTCTGAGAATACCCAAAGCTCCCGCTATCTCTCTGGCCAAGGCACCCATAGCCTGCTGACCCGCTGACTCGGCCACATTGGCTTGGCCAACTCCCTCCTGCACTGCCGGAATATCATTCGGTAAAGGTACTTCCTGCCTTGCAGGCCTACCACGCCTAGCACCTCTTCCTCGTCCTGACATCCTAATAAAGGTAACACAGATCGTTAGCACATTCATAAATGTGCCGAAACTAAACACTCACGTCCTAATGCATAGACAACTGTAATTCACTCCACGTAAGCACATAAACACATAAGCACTTACGAATTTCATTTCTGGATAATGATCGTCCCGAGGCATTACTAGAGTTCCGGTTAGAAACAGCATTGATCAAGTGCTTTTCCAACAAGACTCCCAGAAACCCAAGGATCCAATCAACATCCTAGAAATCAAATCCCATACCCACATAGTCACATAAGCATGTTATCCATTTAACACATGGTATACGACACTACATCTAAGTCTCTTTCAAGCGAGACAAACCCATTATGATCCTAATCACTTCCCATGTACCCAAAGTATTCGAACCCGGTACGCTCTGATACCAAATTGTAACGCCCTAAAAAAAAATATGTAAAACCCATTGCTTTAGATATGCATTGATATAGGAGAAATCAATCGATTTCATTCATCAAAGTAATTCTTACAGAAATATTACATGTTAACAACAAAAGCAAATGCCTTACGGGCTTACAGCTTTCCAAGTTAACACTTGGTTACACAGAAGAAGAGTACTAACTCAATACAAAAGAAGCCCTTGGCTTGATATACATGTAATACAGACAAAATACACAAAAAGAGTCTTCGACTCTCATCATCATCCAAGCTATGTCCTTGGAGGTGGCATGCTACCTGTACTTGAAAATGGTGTCCCATGAAGGGTGAGCCAACGCCCAGTAGAGATATGCTAAACACAATATGAGTAATAACTAAGACATCAGCAATTGATAAATGTTTAACTCACATAGATCAATTTATAATTCCATTTCCATTACATGACAACCGTGTTCATATCTCATTTCAGTTTCCATTTCTCATCATTTTCTCAAATTACATCAACGGCTCAGAACCTGGCCAACCACTTATAAGGGACAGTGACTCATGCTAGACACTTCCCGTTTTACAATAGATAAACATACTAGTTGGATCAACATCTCAACAGATAAGCACACAAGCTGTATCCACATTTCAACAGATAAGCATATTAGTTATATCAACACTTCCAAGGATAAGCATATGAGCCGCATCCACACTTCCATAGATAAGCATATTAGCTATATCAACACATTAACTGACAAGTATATGAGCTGTATCAGTGGAGTCCATCCCCTATCTCCTCCCAATCAACATCCGGTTTAGAGGTCCATCCCCTATCTTCCCCTAAACCGTGGAGTACATCCCATATCTCCTCCCACACACAATGTATACACATATAAGTCATATACACAATCAATCAATACATAACGTTAATGTATTCTATCAACCGTCATACTCTATGACATAACCAATCGATTAGTTTTAATTTGCCTAATCATCATGCATTGTCTACAACAATCCAACTACCCTCCACTGGTAGCCCAAGCAGTTATTTCTAAACAGAAAATAAGAGTTCCAACAGATAAAATATCAATGTTTATGAAAATGGACGATTTATAAATCCAACTCCACCATTCCACAACATAACGAATCAATTTCATTATTTACAGCTCAATTCCACATAACAACTACTTTTCCAAATCAATTATGGCAATTAACTTATATAACAAATTAGGCCTTTCTCCCCCATTCCTCATTATTCACCCCAAGGTTCAATAATCAACAACCCACCACTAGAACATCTTTTTGAAACTCAAAATACATCCTTAAGAATCAAAATCACAAAACCCTCATTCATGCTTTTTGAAACCCTAAGTCCCAAATCAAACCATTCGAACAATAGACTCGAAATCTATGTTAAAACCCATAAGAGTGAGTAGGAATCCCTACCTCAAGAGATGATACCCAATGGGGAAGATGACGAAAACGAAGTTGCTCCAAATCACAAGTTTTACGGATCAAAATGTAGCCTTCGACGATCAACAACTTTGTTGTAAAGGCCAAAGATGAGCAAATCACTCCTACTAGATCAATACCTAGAGAGAAGGTAGGGTTCTAGAGTGAGAAGCTCAACAATGGTGTTTTTGGAAAAGTAAGAGAGAGAAGAGAAAGTGAAAAAGTGATTTAAAATGTCAAAACTCGGAGCTTTAACCCAGTCGCCCCGCTCGAGCGTCCAAACCCCCACTCGAGCGGCACTCACAGACTCCCGCTCGAGATCTGGGATCTGCTCACTTAGGTTGAACTCTTGTCTTCTCGGACCTACTCATTTAGGCCAAGATCTTATCTTCTGGGATCTAGGATCTGCTCACTTAGGCTAAGCTTTTATCTTCTCGGACTTACTCATCTAGGTCGAGATCTTGTCTTGTGGATCTGGGATCTGCTCACTTAGGTTGAGCTGTTGTCTTCTCAGACCTACTCATCTAGGCTAAGATCTTATCTTCTGGGATCGGGATCTGCTCACTTAGGCTGAGCTCTTATCTTTTTGGACCTAATCATCTAGGCTAAGATCTTCTCTTCTGGATCTAGGATCTGCTCACTTAGGTTGAACTCTTGTCTTCTCAAACCTACTCATCTAGACCGAGATATTGTCTTCTAGGATCTAGGATCTGCTCACTTAGACTGAGCTCTTGTCTTCTCAAACCTAATCATCTAGACCGAGATCTTGTCTTCTGGATCTGGGATCTTCTCATTTAGACTGAGCTCTTGTCTTCTCGGACCTAATCATCTGGGCCGAGATCTGGTCTTTTGGGATCTGGATCTGCTCACTTAGGCTGAGCTCTTATCTTCTCGGACCTACTCATCTAGACTGAAATCTTATCTTCTCAGAGCTAATCATTTGAGCCGAGATTTTGTCTTCTGGGATCTGGATCTGCTCACTTAAGCTGAGCCCTTATCTTCTCGGACCTACTCATCTAGGCTAAGATCTTGTCTTCTAGATCTGGGATCTGCTCACTTAGGTTGAGCTTTTCTCTTTTGGGCGCCAGTTTTGGCTGCTGGTACCGGCGTGTCCTGTAATGGGGGATACTGGCTGCATCATTTTGTTCTACAACATGAAGTTGAACACTGTCTGTAAATCTGTCAACTTATTCACCATGTCTTTCAGTTTCTCATTTCTTCTTTGGCATCTGTCCCTCCGTACCTCAAGGTCACTTTCATGGTAATACTCGTCTCGGCTACCCTTCTTGTTCCCTTCTCGGCCTTTGGCGACATTATTCACCGTGGGATTCACTTCTTGCACTTTTCCGTTACGAAATTTGATGGGTCGTTGAACACACCAAAATTAAATACTAAACTATACCAAATTCAATTAGAATAATGGCAAGTCCAGGTATTGATCCACAGAGACTATTGTGAAATCAAACTAATTAAATTGTCAAATTCCTAAATTAATTTTTGATAAAAAGATTGGTTGTTTATAACCTAATTTAATAACGAATAAATTAAGCTAAGGAATTGAATTATCAAGAATAATTCAATTTAATAACGAATAACGAATAAATTAAGCTAAGGAATTGAATTATCAAGAAATTGGTTTACTGAATTGGGGAAAAATCTTAGGGTAGAGAATTCACCACTAACCACATAATTAGGGTTTCCAATTTAAATCAATTATGCTATGGTATGAACGGATTAATGTTTCGCAACTACAAGTTCGAAACATTTGACAAGAAGATCATCACATTCAATGTACGAGCACGAACCATCTCAAGTAATACGAATCGTTCACTCTAAACTAAGGTAGTGATACAACTCGTTCCTCGTAGCATGATTCGTCTCATACCTTGAATGTGAAGGAATAGAAAACACATGTATGGATAACATTCAACAATCACAGAAAGTCAAATATTCGAAGGAATAATGAAAATTATATAAAAGAAACTTCTAAAACACCATACAAATGTTCAAACCTTTACATAATTTAAAATAAAAAAGAAAACTAAATAATTACATGGCTAGGGTTTCATCAAAACCCTAGAAAAGGAGACTAGCCACTCATGGAGGAGTGAGAGGAGGTAGATGGAGAGGGAACCACCATGGTAGACATCCTTGAAGCTTTTGTTTCTCTCCCATTTTCCAAACCCTAGCCTCTTTCTTTAGGTCAAACCAATTTCAGAACCCTAGAAAAGCCTTTTCCTTTTCTTTTTATACTTCTACTCACTTTCAAACAGGTTTAAAACATCAGTTTGACTTTTTCAGAAAAAGTCAACTCTGTCCAAATTTTGTCTTTTTGCTCATTTTATGCTCCGACGATGTACAACCTGATTGACATTTAACACACATAAAATATACGGTTTGACCAGCAAGTGAAGTTAAGAGATTCTAATTAACGGCCTCAATGATGTATATTTCGGCCTTAATCACATCCCCCAACTTACTACTTGCTAGTCCTCAAGCAAGTAAAATAAAATAAAATTAAACAAAATCTATCTATTTTCTCTTTCGCGGGAAAAACGGTTACATTTAGCATATGCAACAAGCTTTTAAACCACAAGGTTACCCCAAGTGGACGAGTAAAGCCTCGTGAGGGTTTCCAGAAATGATACCCACAAACATTAACATATTCATATATACTCAACAACAAATGACTACACTACTCCACTTAACAATCAACTTATGTGCCACTACAGTGTGATATTGAGACATCATGAGTCATTAAAGGCACAGTGGACAAGCATGAAGGAACTTATTGAGTCAAAACCACAATTCAATTAATACAAAAGTAAAGTCCCCTATACTTGTGCATGCTAGTAAACAAGTCATGAGTACCCTTGGTGTAAAGTGCAATCTCCATATCAGTTAACTATCCACTATAATAGCCTAGTGTAACTCATAAGAACACCCAACATATACAGAAAAACTAACCTGTTGCAGCCAAGCTTCTCAAAAGTTGTTTTTTTTTTTTTTTTAAATGACTGTGTAATGTCCTGATCCATTAAGCTTTCTAATCAACCCATGTAACAAGCATTGGGCCAATGACTTCCAAACCAGACGGTTTTAGGGCACTAGGTGTAAAGACACCCCTACGGGCTTAATAACTTGAGTTGAAAAGGCTACGAATCCGAACAAGTCATTCTTCCTATTTTTCCTTAACTGTGCAATGTCCAAGTCCCTTAAGCTTTCTAATCAACCCATGTAGCAAGTTTTGGGCCAATGACTCCCAAACCAGACGGTTTTAGGGCATTAGGTGTAGAGACACCCCTACGGGCTTAATAACTCGAGTTAAAAAGGCTACGAACCCAAACAAGTCAAGTTTTTTTTTTTTTTTTTTTTTTTTTTTTTTTTTTTTTTAAGAATCTTGGCTCCTCATTTATTCTTTTCTGCAACTCTAGCTATTATCAATGATGTACACCAGGGATTATAATAAAAAGATCACCGCTATGATAGTGTGTTCATGTGAATTAAGGCATACTCATGACAAGTGTACTAAAACCACAAATACAAACAACTCTCCTCGTGCAAACATCGCATGCAAGTATCTACCTAATAAACTCTTTTCATACAAGTCTACTATGCTCGCCAATTAACATATGCAAATATCATCACCCTACTAGCAAAAAGTCACATCAAGTGAAGTAATGCAATCAAGTGAAACAGGTATAAGCATGAATTATGAGCCAAATAGAAATGCACAAAAGAAAATATAACCCTCATCCCCCAACTTGAATATGACATTGTCCTCAATAGAAGAGTAAAGAGAAATGAGAGAATATTACCAGAATTATAGGTGCACATCCAGGTAAGTAGAGAGTAACATATACACACTTCACATTTTTTTTTTTTTTTTGAAGAAAAGAAAGAATTAAATAAATGAATAAAAATGACATTAAATTAAATTAACTAAATTATAAAATAAAATAAACTAAACTAAACTATAAAATAACTAAACTACAAAAGAGACTAAAGTATAGAATAAAATAACCTAAACTAAACATTTTTTTTTTAATTAATAGAAGAGAAGAAAATAAAATAAAATAAAAACTAAACTACTTAATAATGAAATGAATAATTACATCATAGAATAGAAAAAAAAATAAAAAAATAAAAATAACATCACTAACTAAACAAAAAAAATTAAAAGTAAAAATAAAATAATCCACAAACTAATGAGAATCAGTAATGAAATAATTTAAACTAAACAAATATATCAAATTTAAGAAAAACTAAATTAAGATTATTGTTAGCACCATGATATCTGAGGTTTTTTTTTTTTTTTTTTATTACGAAAATAGAAAATAGAAAATAAATAAATAAAATAGGAATTATTATTATTATTATTATTCTTTAATTATATATATATATATATATAATATTATAAATAAAATAATTGTATATTCATTTATTTATTTTTAAAATTTATTTATGTATTTATTTAAAATTTATTTACTTAAATAAATTAAAAGAAAAAAAATAATAATAAACATAAAGCAAAACCAAACAAACTAAGCACTGTGGTGCCATTCACCAAACTTCCCGCACGTGCGGGGCCCAGGCCGCATGTGCGGTGATTTCACCCCTTGCACAGTTTTTTTTTTTTTTTTTTGCTTTTTCTTTTAAACTTTTTCCCGTACGTGCGGGGCCCAAGCCGCATGTGCGGCTTGGTCAATGCACAAGCCACCGCACCTGCTTATTTAGCAGTGCACAACTTGTTGATTTGTGAGATTTTGCCCCATGTGCGTGCACAGTGCCGCACATGTGGGAAATTCTTTTTTTTTTTTTTTTTAAGTACAACAAAGATTTTTTTATTTTATTTTTATTTTTAAAATTGAACAAGTATAACAACTATATATATATATTTTATATTTTAAAAAAAAACATAAAAAATAAACATAAAAGCATGATCTCTCTTTTTTTTTCTTTTTTTTTAAATAAAGAAAATAAACATGAAAACATGCTCTTTTTTTTTTTTTTTTTTTACCAACTCTCAACACCTAACAAAAGGCACCAGAGTTATGGCAAAAAGTTGCCACTTCAGAATCCCCCAGGTAATAAAACCCAGCGTAGTTTATAGCCTTCGGGCTAGTACAACCCAAATATACTTAACTATTTCTACCTTCTATTGACATCCGAAATAAATATAGCACATAAGAACATAACGAAATGCCCACTAAAGGTATAATCTTCACGCGAAAACCACGGGTACTACTTTTCTCCCTAACTGTGTTTGTAACTTTCCCTATTCTCCAACAGGGTGACAGACTAAGTTGATTCGGTAGCTAGAATCGAGGCGCATGAAGCTACCTCAACCTATGGGGTTGCCATATAGAGTTCAAGCTGAGGCAGTTTAGAAGCAATCTCCACACCCCTGGGTATTTAAACCAGACTCTAGTCTCGGAAATCCCAAACCTTTGTGTTCTAAGCTTTGCCATTCGAACTCTAGTTTCCACCGTCTCAGTTGGTCTCCTAGGAACTCACTACATACATGGTTAGGTGGCTATACCAGACCGTCAGATGCCGTTCGGGCACGGCTAACACCAAAGGAATTACACCTTTAGAGGATTTAAAGTCTCCTAGACGCAAATAAAGCATAACAAGAACAAAGAAAAACAAAATAGCATAAAAGGGAAAGAAAAAAGAATAAGAAATTAATCCATCAATCGTAGTAAAATGGGTCCATCAATGCAATGGACTCAATCATATCCCCATTCCCTATCTCCTCTATATATGGTTTCAATCTTTGGCCATTCACTTTGAAAGTGTGGCCAGTCTTTGGATCTCGCACCTCAACAGCGCCATGAATGAATGCCTCAACAACTATAAAGGGGCTATCCCATCTTGATCTTAGCTTACCCGGAAAGAGTCTCAATTTTGAATTAAAAAGCCACACTTTTTGGTCGGGTTCAAAGGATTTCCTGTTAATGTGCTTGTCATGAAATTCTTTAGTCCGAGCTTTAAAAACTCTCGAACTCTCATATGCATCATTCCGGATTTCCTCCAACTCATTGAGTTGCAATTTTCGGTTGAGCCCAGCTGCGGCCATATCGAAGTTAAACTTCTTCATGGCCCACAATGCTCGGTGCTCAAGTTCAACTGGGAGATGGCAAGCTTTGCCGAACACCGCTCTATATGGTGACATCCCAATGGGTGTCTTATAAGCAGTGCGGTAAGCCCATAATGTATCAATTAACCATTGTGACCAATCTTTCCAATCCGGTCTCACCATTTTCTCAATTATGTGCTTTACCTCCCTATTTGAGACTTCCACTTGGCCACTAGTTTGAGGGTGATATGGAGTGCCAACTTTATGAGTGATAGAGTATTTCTTAACTACTGACTCAAAGAACCGGTTACAAAAATGCGTACCCTGATCACTTATCATGGCTCTAGGAGACCCAAAACGACTAAAGATGTTTTCATGCAAAAACTTGATTACCACTCTATGATCGTTTGTTCGGGTAGCTATTGCCTCCACCCACTTAGACACGTAATCTACTGCCAAAAGAATGTACTCAAACTCGAATGATGACGGGAAAGGGCCCATAAAATCAATCCCCTACACATCAAATATTTCTACCACAAGAATAGGGGACATTGGCATCATGTCACACCGAGACATCGAACCCATTTGCTGACAGTGCAAACAAGTTCTACAAAATTGATGGGCATCTTTGAAAATTGTGGGCCAATAAAACCCACTCTGTAAAATCTTGGCGGCCGTTTTATGCCTACTAAAATGACCGCCACATGCAGAAGAATGACAAAATGTAAGAATGCTATGCACCTCACTCTCTGGCACACACCGTCGGATCACTTGGTTGGAGCAATATTTAAACAACTCCGGATCCTCCCAAAAATAATACCTGACCTGCAAAAAGAATCGGTCTTTGTCTTGCTTAGACCAATTTTGCGAAATTTGCCCAATGGCCAAGTAATTCACAATATGTGCAAACCACGGGGGGCTCGCTTGTGACAGTTCAAAGAGTTGTTCGTCCGGAAACGAATCATCCAAATAAGAGGGTCACTATTATACTCAACGAGGATTCGGGAGAGATGATCCGCCACCACATTCTCGGATCCTTTCTTATCACGAATTTCTAGATCAAATTTCTGAAGCAACAAAATCCATCTAATCAACCTAGGTTTGGTCTCTTTCTTAGATAATAAATATCGCAAAGCGGCATGATCAGTGAAGACTATGACCTTGGAACCTAGGAGATAAGATCGGAATTTGTCTAAGGCAAAGACCACAGCTAGCAACTCTTTCTCGGTGGTAGTGTAATTCAATTGTGCATCTGAGAGAGTGCGACTAGCATAGTATATAGCAAATGGTGCCTTATTGACCCTTTGGCCTAACACAGCCCCGACAGCATAATCAGAGGCATCACACATGATTTCGAAGGGAAGCGACCAATCTGGTGATTTCATGATTGGGGCGGTGGTCAAGGCCATTCTTAGTGTTTCGAATGCCTTTAAGCATGCCTCATCAAAGACAAAAGGCGCGTCCTTAACTAGTAAACTACACAAAGGACGTGATATCTTACTAAAGTCTTTGATAAACCTGCGGTAAAAACCTGCATGCCTTGAGAAAGACCTAATTTGACGCATGGAATTAGGTGGAGGAAGGCCTACAATGAGGTCAACCTTAGCCTTGTCAACCTCTATACCTCGAGGGGACACAATGTGTCCCAACACTATACCCTCGCGAACCATAAAATGGCTCTTTTCCCAACTCAAGATTAGGTTTGCCTCAGTACATCGTTCTAACACTCTAGTCAAGTTCCTAAGGCATTCCTCAAAAGACGGTCCAAACACCAAAAAGTCATCCATAAAAACCTTTAAGAATTTCTCCACCATGTCGGAGAAAATGGCCATCATACACCGTTGAAAGGTCGTCGGTGCATTACATAGCTCGAAGGGCATGCGCTTGTAAGCAAAAGTGCCAAAAGGGCATGTGAATGTGGTCTTTTCCTGGTCAGCGGGGTACACCGGGACTTGATTATACCCTGAATAGCCATCAAGAAAACAATAGAAACCCTGCCTCGCTAACCGTTCTAGGATTTGGTCAATGAAAGGTAAGGGAAAATGGTCCTTCCTAGTCGAGGAATTTAGTCTCCTATAATCAATACACACTCGCCACTCAGTAGTGGTTCGTGTGGGGACTAACTCTCCTCCCTCATTCTCAACAACAGTGATGCCCAATTTCTTGGGCACCACTTGCGTGGGACTCACCCACTTGCTATCTGAGATGGGGTATATGATACCCGCATCCAACAATTTCAATACCTCATTTTTCACCACCTCTTTCATGTTAGGATTCAGTCTCCGTTGCATTTCGCGAGAAGATTTGGTGTCCTCCTCTAGATGTATATAATGCATGCACACGGAGGGATCTATCCCTTTCAAATCAGCCACTGACCACCCATAGCACTCCGATGTGCCATGAGAACACTCATTAACTGACTCTCCTGCTCCGCAGTCAAGTCAGATGCAATGATAACTGGTAAAGTCTCCTGGGGCCCTAAAAATGCATACTTGAGTGTGGCCAGAAGTGACTTCAACTCAAGTGTAGGTGGTGTGACCAAAGATGGTGTGGCAGGCTTTCTCGACAGAGGAGGAAGTGACTCAAACCGGGCTTTCCATGGAGGAAAATCCGGTGTAGAAGAAGAATTAAGTAAGACATTCACCTCCTCAACTGACCCATCTATATCAAAATTTTCAAACCCAAAATGAGCTAGACAAGCCTCTAAAGGGTCCTCTACAAGAATGGAGGGCAAAGCTTCCTCAACAATCTCATCCACAACATCCACTAATAAGCACTCCTCTCTCTCATGAGGTTGTTGTGATGCTTGGAAAACATTGAGTTTCACTTGCATGTTACCAAATGAAACTTCCATAACCCTGGTCCGACAATGAATGCATGTATTGGCCGTAGCCAAGAAAGGTCGACCCAAAATCACCGGGATTTGTTTCCTTGAACTGGCTACTGGTTCCATATCTAAAACCAAAAAGTCAACAGGGAAGTAGAACCTATCAACCTTAACTAGCACACCCTCAATCATGCCTTGTGGCACTTTGAGGGACCGGTCAGCCAACTGAAGAGTAACAGTAGTGGGCTTCAACTCGCCAAGCCCAAATTCCTCGTACACAGAGTACGGCAACAAATTAACACTAGCCTCTAAATCCAATAAGGCCTTATCAATGAAGTGGTCCCCTATAATGCATGCAATGGTTGGGGCACCTGGGTCCTTAAGCTTAGAAGGCGTGTCATTCAACAAGATGGAGCTTACTTGCTCCGTAAGTAGGACCTTTTGGGACACATGTGTCCTAGATTAACGCTTTTGCGTACAAAGATCCTTCAGAAATTTGGCATATGATGGTACTTGCTTAATTGCCTCCAACAGGGGGAGGTTGATTTTTACCTATTTAAAGACCTCCATCATTGCATCCATAGATGCCGTCTTCTTATTAAAAGGGGACGGTGTATCAAGGCACTGGGGAAAGGGTGCCTTAGGCACATATGGTGCCTTGGGCTCAAGTGAAGTACTAGGGACTAATTCATCCCTCTTAAGTGTTTTCCCCTCACCCTTGCTCTCACTAGGTGAACCACCGTGGTCACCCTTCCTAACTCTAGTTGTATCAGACGCAACTGACTGAGGCTCTAACTTCCTACCACTTCTTAAAACAACCACTGCCTGCACTTGCTCATGTTGCTTTCCATTCCCACCCGAACTCTCTGCCCCGTATTGTCCCTTAAGGTTGGCCATAGTTTGACTTGGTAATTTTCCCTCCTTTCTCCGATTCATGTTGTTAGCCATTTGGCAATAGAGTGAGTGTGGGAGTGAACTATCAGTGCTAACCCCTTAAGTTTTGAGAGAACTTCCAACACCTGAGTCTCAAAGGCAGAGTTGCCCTAAGGAAGAGGCGGGGGTTGTGGTTGTGGTTGTTGGTATGGTTGTGGGGGTCTATAAGGTTGCTGTGGTCGGTAAGATGATTGGTTGGCAAAATTATTGAAATTCTGCCTTGGTGGTGGAGGATTGTAAGAAGTGCCTTATGAAGGGGGTCTCCATAAGAAATTAGGGTGATTTCTCCATCCCGGATTGTATGTGTTGGAGTATGGATCATTACCCGGGTTGGAGAATCCTTGAGCTGCATTCACATGCTCTTGGACTAACTTCGGAAATTGTGATGCCGAAGGGCACTCACTCAAGTCATGAGCAGGGCTCGCACAAATAACACATGCCTCGTGGAATTGAGACTGAACTTGCTGAGTAGGGGCATGTCCCGTAGCTAATAATTGGTCCATCTTGCGGGATAATGCCTCTACTTGTTGGGCTAACTCTAGGTTTTGCCCGACCTCATAAATGCCCCCTCTTTTCGGGGATCCAACTACGGGTTGCCGGACTTGCCGGGCTGCGGAGGCATGGTGAAGGGAATTATCACTTAAGTTCTCAAAAAATTGCCATGCCTCGGCATCATTTTTAGACATAAATGTCCCACCACAGGACGAATCCACCATTTGGCGGTGTGGCTCAGTTAAGCCATAATAGAATGTTTGAACAAGTTGCCAATCAGGCACTTGGTGGTGGGGACACTGTTGGAGAAGGTCTCTAAGTCTTTCCCACGTCTCATGGAATTGCTCACCATCCATTTGAGCAAAGTTTGTGATGGCTCGCCTAAGTTGGTTGGTTTTACTTATGGGAAAGTACTTCTCCAAGAACCGTTACAGTAATTGGTCCCAAGTTGTGATTGAATTAGCAGGTAAAGAATTTAGCCAGTGTTTGGCTTTATCCTTTAACGAGAATAGAAACAATCGCCACATTAAGGCCTCATTTGTGAAATTCTGGATCCTCACTGTCTGTAACAAGCCCGCGAGGGGACCTCACGAGTTACAGTTCAGACTCAATTGTGTGTCACGGTTCTTAATCTGAACCAAAGAGTCCGAATCCGGCAAATTATTTTGAGAAAATAGATTTTGAAAAAAAGTGCCAAACATGGACTGCTTTGCCAGATACAGAGTCGCCACCTAAATATTTTTTATAGGGGAATTTAGGAAACCCTGACTCGGTGCCAAAGGCCACGTGTCTGTCATCACCAAAGTTGCCTCGGCTTGGGAACTTGGGTACGATTGGGAAAGGTCAGCTATGAGCACCCCCTCTCGCCCGATCCGAAGATCAGCCTCTACTAACCGTGATATCTTGTTTTGAAGACATTATGCGTTCTTATTCCGGTTATTAGCCTAGAATTACTATGTTATGCGGACAGTAAACAAGTATAGACCAAATCGCCTAAATTGGAACAAAACATTTCATGTTTGTTTTGAAAATGGTTTGCTACTCACAAGTAGGCTAAAATGCAGGTTTCGCCACCCTTGAGTGGGCTTTTTTGGAAAAGATGGTTTTGCCACTATTTAGTGGGCCTAAAACTCACAGTTTTAATGCATTATTCCAATTCAGGTAATTTGACCTCCACCCACAGGCATTCAAGCAGTTATATCAAGTAAGCATCTAGCCTCATGGTAATCATGCTATTATGGCAACACTCACACGCATGCGGTATGCTAAAGCATAAAAGCTTACCTAGTACTCCAAGCCAAAACAGAAACCAGTTAGTAATCATATGCATGATCCTAGTTCATGTTAAAATAGCTAATGTAACACATGCAAAATGCAACTATAATAGGCTCGGCTATCCTAAAGATGGCACGTGAAATGCTGCAACTAACAGGTATTCAACTTGGGATTGAAATACGAGTGCAGTTAGTATGATGTACCGAGCCCGGTGCATGTAAGACAAATGTATGGATGCACGCATGCATAGCATAAGGTATGCTAATTTAAATATGCCCTAGTCTAACCATCATAAGCGGATAAATAAAAGGGAAGAAAGACGTGGGATTGGAAGACATACAAAAACCTGTTGCCATGGCACTGTTGTCTTTGTTTACACTGCCCTACCCCTCTGAGGACCATACAAACTTCCAGACCTGTTTTGAATTACTCCTTGAGTGCTCCGGATTGCCACTGGCCAGAACAAAAGGCCACCGGCCATGGTAATTGGAGTATCGGCCAAAACTTGAATCACCGGCCAGCCATTGATGGCCGGTCGGCACTATATATGGCCGGCTGGCCATAAATTCCTGCAGAACCCTGTTTTTTTTACAGCAACAAAGGACAGACAGTGCATGGCATGGAATTTCAAGCAAATGTAAGCATAGCCACTCCCCCTATCATGCAATGGATTCAAGGGAGCATGGCCTTCGACCCTCGGGCCACCAATTACGCATTTCGGTGCATGATGGCCTAAGAGGCCAAATTTGCAACTTAATGTAAAAAATGCATGCAACAAACAAATGAAAGCCAACATCCTATCATATTGGGGTCAAGGGCATCGGCGACCGAAGATTGAGGCGCGTTACGTCACTTTGAGTATGAACGCTTCTCAATCTTCATGCTTGGTTTGACACCCCAAACCAAACAATGCAATGCATGTATGCAAATACGGCTAAAAAATGCAATATGAGGCTAATATGCAAAGCATGCCAAATGCGATATAAACATGCCAAATACGCATATGAGTATATGAGATGCAATTAGCTAAACATTATGCAAACATGCAAGTATGATACTATGCAAGCATAAGCCCCAAAGCAATGCAACATGACCATGCAATGATGGGCCTAAAACCACAAAGGGCAGACCTCAGTCCACCCTCCAAACAGTGGCCAAAATGCCCAAAATGATGGGCTAATGCTTATGCAAACATGCACACCAATAGGTCCAAGACAAGGGGCATTCTACCACAACTACCCCAAGCACTCATGGCGTGAACTTTCCAACACAAAATAGAGTTTCAATGTGCAAAATGACCCCCCCAAGACCCACTGATATGGCAGCCCCAAAACTTAACACTTAAGCATGTACAATGGCCCCTTTTCAAGGCACAACAAAATAATTCTTCAAGGCATGGTGGTCAAATGTCATGGTATATTTCTAGGCAAAATGAAGGAACACAAAGCAAGTACAAAATGCATGCTAAGGGTCAACAAACCAACATGTAACAGAGATATAATACGACCCAAAACACCCAAAAAGCCTCTGAAATGGAGTCATAAATGACTATGCATGCATGCTACCATATTGAACCAAAAACATGGATAAATGAGTCACAAAGGGGAGAGGGGTGTCCCTCCCCTATACAAGGCCTCAAACCTCCTTCTTCACCACTGAAAATCCACTAGATTTCAGTGGTGAGAAGATCAATACACAAGAATAACCAAAGCTTGCCAAAATAGCACAAAAAGAGACCAAAAGAGGCCTAAGAGTGGGAGATCGACCCCCAACACCAAAACAACCTAATGAAGAATCTTAAGCATGAAAATACAAGACTTTTCTTAGTTATACACAAATCCTAAATCAGCATGCAAGACAGGTAAAAAACTAGTGCAAGATTGGGGAAACTAAAGTAAGATTGTTACCCTTGAAGAACTCTTGAAGAACAGCAAGATCAACCACCTTCCTTTGGTCAAAACCAGTCCAAAAACTCAAGAACAAACCCTCCAAGCCCTTCAAGGTCGAAGTATGGTGTAATGGTGTGTGTATTAGTGCAAAACTAAGGATAAAATGCACTTTTTGGACTTCCAAACACACACAAAGGATGAGAGAGAGGGAGATATAGAGAGAGAATGTATATGATAGGTATATATAAGTATGAGCTCTAGTTTTTTTATTCTAACCCTAACAATGGAGAAGGAGGAGGTCTTATATAGGCAATGCCAAAGCTTGAAGCTTCTCAAAGAAGCTAAATAAGAAAGGGGCAAACGGGGCAAGAAGGTCAAGGCTTCAGGAGGAAGCTAGGACAGCTGGCAAGCTTCTTGAGGAAGCTTTGACAAAGGGTCAAGCTTCTTCAAGAAGCTTTGACCAAAAGGGTGCAAAAGGGGCAAAACAACCACATGTATGCCCCGAGGCAGGTTTGGTGCATTCTAGCTGGCATGCACCATGCCTGAAAAAGGTACAAAGGTGCTACCGGCCAGAAAATTAGGTCACCGGCCAAACAGATGGCCGGCCGGCCATATTGAGTGCTGACTGGCCAATGGTATACTTCACAAATGGCCGGTAGCCTCAACACATGGCTAGTGGCCTCAAGCCACGGCCGGTGGGTCCCAGGGGTAGGTAAAAAGTTGCCTCGTACCCTCAGAGGCAAAAACACAAGTGTTTGGTGCAAAACCAAACACAAAACGATTGAGTGAGAGATCCTGAGGCAAGGTGCGTAGCTGAGACCTCCGGGAACTCAAAACGAAACACAAACAAGGATGATCATTGAGTGTTCAAACGGTGACGTCCAAGTCTTGAGGACGGTCAAAAATAGGGTGTCTACACTGTCGAGCAAATTTCTAGAAATTCATTCAAATGCTTATAAGGGTCATCATGAGTTAGTCCATGGAATGATGGGAGCATTTGTATGGTGTTGGACTTAATCTCATAATGAGCAGTAGTGGTGTTGGGTAATTGGATGCATGATGGTGATGTATATGCAGTGGGTGTAAAATAATCCTTAAAGTTCTGGTTAGGCACATTCGGGACATTAGGATCTGCCATCTCTAATGGCTCAATGTATGGATATGAATACTCAAGCCTAGGAACATGGGCAGAAGCCCTAAGTCTCCTAAGGGTCCTTTCTAGTTCAAGGTCCAAACACCACAATTCAGGGCGACAAGAACGACGCCCGTGCATACACTACCCACACACACACAATAAGTTCGACTCGGTGAACTAAGTTACAAAAGCAGAATGCTAAAAGAGAAATACTCATAGCGGTTTAACGAAAACGCTTTACTCGTCTTGCGGGTGCTTGACGTGTAGACGTTGTCTCCAACCCCCAATTGAGCTTTGACTTTCGTTTTAGCACTTTGGTGCTTTGCTTGTGAGTGTTTGCTTCTATTTACTTACTTTAGTGCTGCGGTTTTTTTTTTAAGCTCGGCTGCGCTCCGCTTGCACTTCAATGGTAGCTCCAATTTCAAACGCTCTGCACACTTAGCAACACCAAAAGCATAAAATCCTAAACTAAAAATTAAAATAAGAATGTAACTTCAAATTAACTAATTTCGCCAGAAGTCCCCGGCAACAGTGCCAAAATTTCATGGGTCGTTGAACACACCAAAATTAAATACTAAACTATACCAAATTCAATTAGAATAATGGCAAGCCCAGGTAGCGATCCACATGGACTATTGTGAAATCAAACTAATTTAATTGTCAAATTCCTAAATTAATTTTGATAAAAAGATTGGTTGTTTATAACCTAATTTAATAACGAATAAATTAAACTAAGGAATTGAATTATCATGAATAATTGAAATTGGGTTTATTGAATTGGGGAAAAATCATAGGGTAGAGAATTCACCACTAACCACATAACTAGGGTTTCCAATTGAAATCAATTATGCTATGGTTTGAACGGATTAATGTTTCGCAACTACAAGTTCGAAGCATTTGACAAGAAGATCATCACATTCAATGTACGAGCACGAACCATCTCAAGTAATACGAATCGTTCACTCTAAACTAAGGTAGTGATACGACTCGTTCCTCGTAGCATGGTTTGTCTCATACCTTGAATGTAAAGGAATAGAAAACACATGTATAGATAACATTCAACAATCACAGAAAGTCAAATATTCGAAGGAATAATGAAAATTATATAAAAGAAACTTCTAAAACACCATACAAATGTTCAAACCTTTACATAATTTAAAATAAAAAAGAAAACTAAATAATTACATGGCTAGGGTTTCATCAAAACCCTAGAAAAAGAGACTAGCCACTCATGGAGGAGTGGGAGGAGGTAGATAGAGAAGGAACCACCATGGTAGACATCCTTGAAGCTTTTGTTTCTCTCCCCTTTTCCAAACCCTAGCCTCTTTTTTTAGGTCAAACCAATTTCAGAACCCTAGAAAAGCCTTTTCCTTTTCTTTTTATACTTCTACTCACTTCCAAACAGGTTTAAAACATCAGTTTGACTTTTCTAGAAAAAGTCAACTCTGTCCAAATTTTGTCTTTTTGCTCATTTTATGCTCCGACGATGTACAACCTAATTGACATTTAACACAAATAAAATATATGGTTTGACCAGCAAGTGAAGTTAAGAGATTCTAATTAACGGCCTCAATGATGTACATTTCGGCCTTAATCAGTCCCCTTCTTCAATGTTAGGATCCACATGCTCGTCCTCTTCCTCACTATGGATGTCGTCTCCAATTCTCACTTCTTGTCCGTTGTTGGCCATCTATCCTTACTAAGTTCCCACAGATGGCACCAAATTGTGGGTGTTGATTTTTGATCATACAAACAAATGATCAACTCAGCTGGAGAGTACTGGTAGAATAGATTAAGCCAACCACTTGCCAACAAGAAGATGAGAATACTGCGGTGGTTCGACCACCTGGGAGCCCTCTGACGATCAAGTCAATAAATTTTATCTCTCACAGATATCAAATAGTACTTAAACTCACAAGTAAAAGCATCTCAAATAAAGCAGCAAAGCATACCTTAAACCCAAGGGGTACCTTACTTTTATAATGATTAGTGTCCAACTTCCCGTAGAAGTCTTACTTTATGGCACTCTAACCTTTACATGAATAATATCTATCACAATTCATACTATTCAGATTAAGATGAACTTTTTTAAGAGTCCCATCTCTATCTAAATAGGTAACTTGATGTCATCTAGAACTCTAGTTCTCTATCTAAATATCTCAGATTTCAGTATCCCCCAAAATACCTCAAGAGTGCCCTAAACATCTCGACAAACATGATCTGCCCACATAGCACCTCGGCTAACACCTCGTCATCATCTTAGCTACATGGCGTCATCTCAAAATACTTCCCCACACTAAGCATGTTGGGTTATCTGTTATTTGGTCATCTCTGACAATGTTACTTGTGTTTTGGTAGACCTATGTTCTAGATGTTCATCCTTTCAACCCTCGAATAGCTATGAGTGCTGGATATGATGGAAAAACAATAGTGTGGGATATGAGTTTCAAATTTGTAAAGCTCTATAAAGTCAGGTTTCCATGTTTATTAAATTCTTCCATGTTCACTGAATTGCCCCTCCTTTGCATTAGATATGGGAAGGAATGCCTATCTGCATATATGAAATTGGACACTTCAAGTTGGTTGATGGAAAGTTTTCTACGTAAGTTGATAAAGATGTTTTGCTAGATCTGAATACTTTTTTTTTCTATTTATTTGTTGATTATTTTATAATTTCTTGTTAACCTGGATCTTTTAATTTATGTTTTGAATGTCCTTGGTATATGTTTTATGTCATTGTATATTCTTTTGTTTATTGATATTTTGATTCTCAGGTTATGTGTGCATCAATAAGTTGCTTAGTTGATATTTGAGTTTCTCTTTTGGCCAGATTATGTGCAAAACAAAGGTTCCGTTATCTGTAATGACTTTTTGCTTGACTTATTATGCTGATTGGATAAGAGATTTTTAAGGATTCAATCAGCATAACATCTGTTTAGACTTAAGTTCTATACTTAGTCAACCATTGATGAGATGTCAAGTAGTGTTGCACTCTATGTTACATGGACTTGGGTATAGTGGTTGGGTGTAGGTTTGTGTCCAAGTGTCAAATCCATCTAATTCTCACGTCAAGGACACCGAGACACATATTTCATATTTGTTAAACACTTCTATTATTTTTTAGGGTAAAATATTGTTTACAAACTAAAAAATATATTCTATGTATAAAATAGAATAATTTTTATGTATAGTAACAATATGATAAAATAGAAGTTTTATAATAAACTCGATTGTTTATACAAACTGTTTGGTGCATCTCCAACTAGGCATATCAAAACACACATCACATATCTTTACGCAAGTGTTAAAGTGTCCGACATAGGTACTTTAGAAATTGAGAAGAGTCAATGTAACATTGGTTGTCTTATAATCATGAACGTTGGCTAGGGCTAAAGTTAACATGGTTTGTGATTGATTGGGTTAAGATTAGGGTTGAACATCAGATTTATGAATGATATGGCTGAGGTTTATTATAAGTTATTTATGCAATTTGTAGGAGTTGTTAGAGCAGACAATCAATATAACCTTGAGTCAAACCTTTTGGAGTTCAAATCTTTGAACCTTTTAATCCTGTATTGAAGAGATGTGGCCCTTATTAAGTAGAATGGCAATTTATTATAAGTTTTTTGGCAGGAGCTTGCTCCAGAAAGGAATAATAAGTTCAGGATTTTTTAAATGTAATGAATGTTGCAGTTTAATATCAAAATATTTTTCTAGAGATGTATACTATTTGGGTTGGGTCCTGACTTCTAAGCTCCATTATATTGTCCTCTTTTCTGGTTATAAATTTTTCTTAATTACCAAAAAAATATCAATTTTTTTTTCTTGATTTGTTGTTTTGTTTAGATGGATTTTTGATTCTATAGTGCTACACTTCTTTGCTTTATGTCAGGATAAGGACAGATGTGTACTCTTTTGTCACACCCACATTGTTCCTCTGTTGTGGATTTTATTAACTTTTTATATGATCCAGGGATGGGACATCAATTATACTTTCAGATAATGTTTGTAAAATTGGTAGAGAAAGAAAGAAAAAGAGAGAGACTGAATGAATGTATATTCAACTGTGTGTGTTTGTTACAAGGGTGATGATTCTCATTTATAGAGAAGAGCACTGAAAGCATTATGAAGTATAATGATGAAGGTGTGTGTGGTGTGGTTCCTGTATATCTCTTTACATCATAGAGGTGGGTTCTACAGCACCGAAAGCATTCTATAATGTAATGTATATTATATCTATATTAACAACATATATTAACAGCCCCTCGCAAACTCAAGGAGGGTAGGCATCCACCAAGTTGAGTTTGGAAACAAGATCACTAAAGCACCTAGGAGGATGAGCCTTGGTGAAAATATCAGCAGGTTGATCGGCAGAAACAATAGAGAGAATATGAACAGTACCACGGGTAACATGCTAGCTAATGAAATGACAATCAATCTCAATATGCTTGGTGCGATCATGAAAAACATCATTGTGAGCAATCTGAATGGCACTCTGATTGTCACAATAGAGAGATGTAGGGCCAGAAGAAGAAACACCCATATCAGCAAGGAGCCAACGAAGCCAGAGAAGTTTCTCAGTAGTATCAGCAAGAGCTCAGTATTTAGCTTCGGTACTAGAGCGGGCAGTGAGGGATTGTTTTTTGCTACGCCAAGTAAGAAGAGAATCCCCTAAGAAAACACAGAATCTCGTGGTGGAGCGTCGATCCGTAGGATCTCCAGCCTAATCAGCATCAGAAAAGGCACGCAGTTCAAGAGAGAAGGAAGCAGAGTAGTGAAGACCATGGAACAGAGTGCCTTTGAGGTAGCGAAGGATGCGGAGTAGAGCAGTATAGTGGGGAGTGCGAGGAGCTGACATGTACTGACTGACAATGTGAACAGAATAGGCAATGTCAGGACGAGTCACTATGAGATAGACAAGACTTCCGATGAGCTGGCGATAAAGAGTAGCATTAAAGAAGAGATCCCCATCGAGAGGAGTGAGGCGAATCTGAGGATCAATTGGAGTAAAGGTAGTTTTGCAATTGGTAAGACCAGCACGAGCCAGAAGATCGGATGCATATTTGGCCTGGGACAAATAGGAACCAGTAGAATCATGAGAGACTTCAAGGCCTAAGAAGTAGTTAAGAGTACCAAGGTCCTTCATCTCAAACTGATGGTGGAGAAAACGTTTGAGGTGGAGAATACCAGCTGCATCATTACCAGTGATAATCATATCATCCATATAAAGAAGGAGAAGAGTGGTACCATGAGGAGTAGTCCGTATAAATAGAGCAGAGTCATAGGAGCTAGAGGTGAACCCGAAGTCATGAACGATAGAACTGAACTTAGCAAACCAAGCTCGGGGCGCTTGCTTGAGGCCATAGAGGGCACGCTGTAGTTTGCAAACCTTATGAGGTGGAAAAGTGGACCCAGGTGGAGGTTGCATGTAGACCTCCTCAAGAAGATTACCATTGAGGAAAGCATTTTTGAAATCCATCTAAAAGAGCTGCCAGTGGTGAGCAACAACAACAACAAGTATACTGCGAATAGAGGTAAGCCGAGCAACAGGGGAGAAGGTCTCCTCATAGTCAATACCATATTCCTAGTTGAAACCCTCGGCAACAAGACGAGCTTTGTAGCGTTCAATAGAGCCATCAGAATGAGTCTTGATTTTGTAAACCATTTGCAGCCAATTGCAGTCTTGCCAGGAGGAAGATCAACAAGATCCCAAGTAAGAGTTTTGTCCAAAGCCTGGAGTTCATCAGTCATAGCTTGTTGCCAAAGAGGATTAGTACAAGCCTCATGATAGGAGGTAGGTTCATAAGTAGAAAAGGTAGCAGACCCAACAATATAATCACGAAGATGGATAGGAGGTTGAGTTACCCGATGTGGTCGACCCATAGGAGGATCGGTGGGAGGAAGAACTGGTGGAGAAGGAGGTGGCACAATGAGAGGTGGACCTTCAGGGAAAGCAGTTTGGACGGGATTAGGAGTGAACAAGGGCATCTCGATGAAGGAGGAACCTGTATCAAAATCATCAGAGAAGAGATTGATGGAAGGATTAGTAAACAGTACATTAGTGGAAAGTGTGGGTAAGTGAAAGGAGGATAGGGAGGAAAACATTTTGTGCTCCCAAAAAATGACATGTCGGGAGATACGAAGACGTTTAGAGAGAGGATCCCAACAGCAAAAGCCTTTATGTTCAATTTCATACCCAAGAAAGCAACAAGGACGAGAACGAGGTTCAAGCTTGGTGTGTTCATGGGATTAAAGCAGAACAAAGCAGGCAGAGCCAAAAACCCGAAGATTGGTGTATGGAGGGGGAGTGCCATGCAGACGTTCAAAGGGAGTTTGATTATGGATGACAAGGGTAGGAGCACAATTGACAGTAGTGAGGGCAGCTTCCCCTCAAAATTTTTCAGGGCAGGAAGAAAAGAGAAGGAGAGCGCGAGTAGTGTCAAGAATATGCCTATGTTTTTGTTCAGCATGGCCATTTTGTTGGGACGTGCCAACACAGGAATGATGAGGTAGTGTACCATGACTCTGAAGAAAAGAAAGGAAATTTGAATCCCGATATTCCATAGCATTGTCAGATCGAAAAAGTTTGATGGTTTTTGAAAATTGGGTGTGGACCATTCAGGTAAATCTATAATAAAGGTGTTTAAGTTCAGACTGAGTTTTCATTAGAAAAAAGCCAAGTAAACCGGGAAAAATCATCAATAAAAAAAACAAAATAACGAGATCCCCCCATAGTAGTAGTAGGGTAGGGGCCCCAAATATCCGAATATATAAGATCAAAAGGTGCATGGGAAACAGAAGTACTTTTATTGAATGATAAAGCAGGTTGTTTGGCAAGTTGACAGGGTATGGACTCGAAATTATCTGAAATTACATGACCCAATTGTCCACTAGAAACCAAAGACTTTAAGCGATTAATAGAAATATGCCCTAAGCGACAATGCCAAAGATGAAAAGGAGATAATGAGGAAGCAGATGCAGGAGCAGTAATCTGAGGAGAGTCAGGAACATAAAGGTGAATGAGTTCATAGAGACGTCCGTGCTTACGGCCGATCCCAATAGTCTGCCCCGTCTGACGGTCCTGCACCAAACAATCAGTAGCAGAAAATGTGACAGTTAGACCAAGTTCACATAATTGACCAATAGAAATAAGGTTTAAGGTGAGAGTAGGGATATGATAAACTTGAGGTAAAGATAAAGAAGATGTGGAAACAGTACCAACATGACGGACAGACATGAGAGAACCATCAGCAGTATGAATTGAGGGAATATGAGTAGATGAAGAGATAGAAGAAAATATAATAGAACTGGAGGTCATATGATTACAACAGGCAGAGTCAAAATACTAAGAAGAGTTACCTGGGATCACAGACAAATCAGTAGGAGGAGGTGTACCAGAGGGGGAGAGAAGGTGTTTGAACATGGCTTCTACATCCGTGTGAGAAAATAGAGGGGTAGACGGAGCAGGTGATTCAGAGAAACCCTCAGAGGCAGCTGCAGCAGTGCGATGAGACTGATTCCCGGAATGATGAGAGCTCTCCAAAGAAGAACCACCGCGAGAGGAGTGGCTAGTGGAGGATGATTGGGATAGATTGCGAAAACAATCCTGTTGCAGATGACCAAGACAAAGTTTGTTATAGTATCGGCAGGATCTAACGAGGCAATTGACCAGGAGATGTGTTGAAGGAAGGCCCCGATTATGACAATAGAGGCAGGCAGTGGTTCGCTGGGTAAATGATGGTCGGTACTGAGGAGTGGCAAGAACAGAGTCCACATGATGAGTTTGGAGAGTACTAAGACGAGTCTTCTCTGATAGCAGCTCAGAAATAGCTTGTTCAATAGTGGGCAATGGATGGCGATGAAGAAGAGAGGCATGTACGGGCTCAAAAGAGGAAGTGAGAGCTATGAGAAAGTGCACCAACCTTTGCTGATTACAATAGATAGTAAATAAAATAGCATCTTCTCGGTGAGGCCAAGTCGGTTCTGAAAGAGCAAGCTGGTCCCAAACAGAATACATTTGAGAAAGAAAGTCATTAATGGACTGACTGGATTCTTGGTACATGCGGTGAAGTTGGCTCTGAAGTTGATATTGATGGGCAAAACCAGTAGTCTGGTATCGTTCTTTCAAAAAATCCCAGATGTCTTTTGCAGGAGTAGTTACAGAATCAAGCTGAAAACGACCAAACTGAAGACTGATAGAGGTAACAGAGGTATTTCGAAACCAGGTAATGATCTGGTAGTTCTTACTATCCCATTCCTTAAGTCGGTCTTCATATGTAGCAGCAGTAGTAGCAGTAGTAGTAGCAGTAGTAACAGTAGCAGCAGTAGTAGTAGTTTCATTAGTGCCTTTCATCGGTTGGGTCACATCCTCGGTGATAATGTGCCAGAGCTTCTTTCCTTTGAGGAAGGAAGACATGGCTTGGGCCCACAGAACATAGTTGGAACCATTAAGAATAATAGAAATGGGATGAGAGGTATTATGACGATCCATAATAATAGGTGAGTGGGGCGAAATAAATAGGAGCAGACTCGTAGGAGCAAAATTAGGTAAAACAGAGTGTACCAGTGAGTCCGGAAGTTGGAAAATAGCTAGGAAAGGCGTGCTGTGCAGAGATGACGTCAACAAAGGCTAAAATGATGTCAGCGGTGCACATTAGTAGAGTGCAGTGAGGAGCACGATAGCAGGAAGGCGTGCGGCGCACGGTAGCGGACTGGCACACGAGCGGCGCACGAGAGCAGGTTTGGCGCACGCGGGTGCACGGTAGCGGACTAGCACAAACATGGCGCACGAGAGCAGGTTTGGCACACACGGGTGTACAATAGCAGAGCGACGCATGTGAAGCGCACAGTAGCAGGCGCGACGCACGCAAAAAAGCAGGGCTGACGTCAGACGCGGACGCGAGCAGTAACAGAGGGCGTGTGAGGACGCGTGTGAGAGTGGTGGCGGAAGCTGAGACGTGCTGAGCACAAAGGCTGCGCATGTGGGTGCGTGATGGCATTTCTGATGACGGGCGTGGTGCCGTTGAAATCGTGAGGAGATTCCGAGCTGTTTGGTGTAGTGCCACTGTGTACGGGACTAAGCACAAAAATCGAAAATTACCAGAAATGTATAACTGGGCTTTGATACCATGTAAAACTGGTAGAGAGAGAGAAAGAAAAAGAGAGAGACTGAATGAATGTATATTCAACTGTGTGTGTTTGTTACAAGGGTGATGATTCTCATTTATAGAGAAGAGCACCGAAAGCATTATGAAGTATAATGATGAAGGTGTGTGTGGTGTGGTTCCTGTACATCTCTTTACAGCATAGAGGTGGGTTCTACAGCGCCGAAAGCATTCTATAATGTAATGTATATTATATCTATATTAACAACATATATTAACAATGTTGGTCAATTATATATGTTAAGCACAGACCAAGGCGAGTCCCAAATGGATGCAAAATATGATCAAGTACTACAAACCAAAGAGTAGATGAATACTGTTCATGTCGTTGGTATTTGTGCGACTCCTTATGGTACTGATGTATGTATATACCTGTTAACAGTTCTTCCTTGGGGACTATCGTCCCCTTGTCCAAGATACTCATGGGAATGCTCTCGACCAGGTTGGTCAATCTCTTTATTTTCATCACTCAACTTTTTCTTTATGTGTTAATGAGTTTAGACAGTGCACCGTACTCATTTAGTCTGCTTATTTTAAGAAACTAGCATATATTATGATTCAGGATTTTAAAGTACTATTGCCTACAGGATTTACCAAGATATGATTATGTATTGTACATTGTTACTGTGTTTACATGATGAGGGCTGTTATTCTTTTCCCTTTTCAGTAATTGATTATTTGTAGTATTTATATTACCATGAATGTAGGGTACTTCAACACATTGGATTTACTCTTAAAGCTTAATGCATAATTTGAATTGTATGCAACTTCTAATCCTTGTGCATTTAAAGAACCATTTTGTCTTTGCTGCCCTAGCTTTAATGTTGATAATCATTATCATTCTGTCTTGTCTCTGGCTTTGCTAACCTCATTCCTAACTTTACCATATCCTATTGATGGGATAGAGATCTTTATTATATAATTTTTTTGGGGATCTCTTAATTTAAGACCTTAGCTAACTTCTGACGTTTTGATGTAGGAAACTCAACTTGCACCGTATAGGAGGAATATGCAAGATCTCCTATGTGATGCGAGTTTATTCTTGCTCCTTTTGCTTTCTGATGAAACTTTCATTCTTGAAATATTGTCCTTTTTTTGATCGGCAAAGAAAACTTTATTGATGAAAACAACCAAATTACATCAATAAAAAGGAGTTTGGAGGTAGAAAAAGCTCCAACCTCGTAGTTGGTGAGAAACTAACAAACAAGGCAAAACAAAGATAAAGAGCAAATCTGTAGACGAGCACATGAGCAAAAGAACAACTAAGCAAATCTGAGCATCAAAACAGCTCCAAAATCTGCAGATAGACCAACTGAACAAAAGAGCAAATCTGCAGATGAGCACATGAGCAAATGAACAACTGAGCAAATCTGAGCATCAAAACAACTCTAAAATCTAAGCATCATAAGCAACATACACCAAATTCTGAGCATCATAACAACTGAGTAGCTACAGCACCCAAATATGGGAACATTAGAAATAGAACATCACCCAAAATCTGAGCATAATAGCAAAACAACTCTAAGAACAACCTGCAACACCTACAACATACACCAAGCTCTGGGAACTCTGCTTCCATGCCATTGATAAACAAACCCACCAACAAAATAGGCCAAATCAATGAAGCATCCATTGAAGCAGCCAATAACACATTGAAGTAGATGAATCAGACACCCTGAAGCAGAGTACCTAAAGTAGAATTACAGAGGGCCTGAATAGGCAACCTGATCTGTTTGAAATTGAAAACAATATCATCAACTGAATAATCAACCTCCAAACTCCATTTTACCTATAGAGCAATCTGCACCTTCATTTTATCACAAAAATCATCAAAAAAAGGTTGTGCCCCTTTGAACATACATTCATTTCGCAATCTCCATACAGACCATAACATAAAAGATGGGACTACCTTCCATAATCTAGAAACCCAATGTTTACTGTTACCAACAGATCACCACTGTAAAAGGCCCTGAATTGATCCAGGGATTGCCTAAACCTGATCACTCCATCTTACCATGTGAGACCAACACTTCCAAACTGGTGGACAAAATAGGAGCACATGATTCAAGGATTCCACCTCAGCTTGGCAAAATACACACAAATTATTTGCTGATGCATGTAGCACCCCAATCCTTTGAAGGAATGATGAAGTCTTAACTTTGCCTCTCCAAGCCAACCAGCAAAAAAATTGCACTTTTGGCGGAGCTAAACTAGCCTATACCCCTTTAGGCACAACCTGACCAGTCCCTGATGCAGCATCCCGCCATCTTCTCATAGAAGAGACTGAAAACTGACCTGAGCTATTTGCTAGCCAAGAACAAGAATCAACATAATTAGAGCTCACCAATGTAGATGTTTCCAACATACCCATCAATCTCTGCAGCTCCTCAGCTTCCTATACAAATAACTGTATTCTAAAGTTAAGCTGCCACAGCCCCAAGTTACTCTTCTTGGCACTGATTTGCTGAAGGGTCTCCTTTTTCTTAGTGGATAAACTATATAATCTGGGGAATTGAACTTGCAAGTCTCTATTGTTAAGCCATGTATCATGCCAGCACATGATTCTACCCCCATTTCCAACCTTAATTCTAAAATGATCACCATAAAACTCACCCAATTGTTGATTTACTGAGAGAAGTTTCACAATGTCCAACCACACTGTGGACATACCACCTGAGAGGCTTAGAGTTGGAACCCAACCTCCTCCATTCCTACCATACCTTGAACAAGCCATAGCTTTCCACAAAGCTGTATCTTCATTACCATACCTCCACCACCACTTTAGTAACAAGCATTCATTCACCTCACCTAAATCCCTCACACCCAAACCTCCTTGACTTTTACTTTCGTGACCTCCTTCTATTTGACCAAGTGCACTTTCCTTTTATTAACATTCCCACCCCACAAAAAGGATGATTGTAACTTGACTAAGGATTTAACAACACCCTTAGGCATTCTAAAGAGAGAAAGGAAATAGATTGGCAAATTAGCAAGGACTGACTTGATCAAAGTCAACCTCCCAGCATAAGATAGTAGCTTCCTCTTCCAAGAGGACAACTTTTTCTTCACCTTCTGCACCACTGGGTTCCAAGTACTCTTTTTCCTAGGATTGGCCCCTAAAGGTAGACCTAAGAAAGAGAAGGGTAATTTCTTAGTCAAGCAATTCAAAACTTAGCAAACTCTTTTGATTGATCTTCATGGAAGCCCACTTCACACATTACACTTTTATGATAATTAATTCTTAACCCAGACATCACTTTGAAACATCTCAACACCCCTTTAATATTCAAAATATCCTCATTATCCCTTTCACAGAATATAATAGTGTCATCTGCAAATTGAAGATATGAGACACTCACATCATTGGAATCAATAGTTGCACCCCTAAATAATCCCTGCACTTTAGCGCTAGCTAGTAACAGGTTAAGCCCTTTTGCTGCAATAATGAACAAGAATGGAGATAGAGGATCCCCTTGCCTTAGCCCCTTTTGTGGCTGGGACTCCTCTGTAGGTGCACCACTAACCAGAACTGACACCAAAGTTGTAGAAATACAAACTTTCATCCACCTAATCCACTTGTCACCAAATCCAAAATTTCTCATCATTGTCAACAAGAATTCCCCAAATTTATTGAATCACAGTGTAATAACCCCGACCTGTAATTAGCTATTAATCGGTGATTAGGGATGTTAATCAAGTGAGTAAGATTAATTACGGGATTAGTATGTAATTTGTATCATAATTGGCCCTCCATCTGTTACTTATAAAAAAATATCTGTCTGGAAGTACCACTTCAAAATGAAAATTGAAAGCCTTATCGACATCCGAAAATGAAATTGATTTTTACCATTGTGTTAATTGGAATTTTTAGAACCTTATGACAGAGTGGTATCAGAGCACGAGTTATACCGCACACACGTGTCCATATGAGCTATAGGATGTCCTAGAAATGAAATAGGGACATTGCATTATCATGTGTAACTATGTGAACATAGATGAATCGAAATTGAACCTATATGCATGATCACAGAGTTAAATGGAATAACATGTTTTGATGATTTCAAATACCGAATGTAAAATCTGTATGAACACGAGCGTATGAAAGTAAAGAATCATGTGACTGTATCTGAATTGAACTTGAAGTGTAAACACGTCTGGTATGAAATGAAATGTGAAATCTGTAAGAACTTTCCTTGTATTGATAAGCACCCTGTTTCTGTATAGATAAATAGAAAGAACAAGGAACGTAGACGAATCTGAATCTTCTGACGCTAGAATTAGCCGGCTAGAGAGAATGGTTGAAGCCTTAACTGAAAATCTGAAACAACAGCAACAAGGGCAAACATGTATACCCGAACCAGCTAATTATGATATGATAGAACTGACACAGAAATATAATAAGATGAAACCACCTGAATTTCTGGGAGGTATTGAACCGTTAAAAGCTGAGGCTTGGGTTTTAGAAACCGAGAAAATATTTGAGGTATTTCTGTGTACTGAGGCACAAAAAGTTTTGTTGGCAACATTCACACTTAAAGAAGAAGCTAGGAGATGGTGGATGTTAGTTCGAAATGATAATGAGGGTGTGACATGGGATAGGTTTAAAGAAATTTTCTTCGAAAAATATTTTCCCCAATGTATCTGAGATAGGAAGGTATCTGAGTTTATGCAACTGAAACAAGGCAAAATGAATGTGGCCGAATATGAAACCAAATTTACCGAGTTAGCCCGATATGCGCCCCATATGATAGACACTGATGACAAAAAGGCTAGGAAATTTGAAGGTGGGCTTGACTTAGAGGTGTATGATCGAGTTGGCATCTTAAAATTACCAAAGTACGTGGATGTTCTTGATAGAGCCCTAATGTCCGAAACAAACATAGCAGCTTTGAAAATAGCCAAGTCAACTGAATCAGAAAGAATGAAACAGAAGAAACAAAAAGTTGAAATGACTGGTAATTCAATGACCTCTACAACTGAAAAATTTGGGGCAATAATTGTGAACAAAGAAGGTCAGGGGAGTAATGTGAACAAAGATATACCTGTCTGTAGAGAATGTGGGAAACCACATTGGGGCATTTGTCGTCATCTGTCAGGAGCTTGTTTTAGATGTGGTCAGAAAGGGCACTTGGCTAAATCTTGCCCGTGAACTTATCCGAACAACAAAAAGCCTTAATCTACACCCTAGTTCCAGAAAATGCTCAGAACACCGAAATGACTAACGCAGGTATTACCCTAACCATGTGTAATTGTTTTATGGAAATTTGTGTGTGAATCATATGTTTCTTAACTTGATATAGATTGTGGAAATACCAGTGGATAAATTGAATCGTTAGAACTATGAACTTATGTTATTTGAACCTTGTGAACTGAACGAATTACCTGTGCTATGGGAATTATTAGAACTTGGGAACAGTGGGAATTTGTCGGGTTAAACCTTTGTACCGTACCATGAAAAATTTAATATGAACTGTTAAGTGTGAACATTTGAACCATGCTAGAACTGTTAAATGTGGGAACGCAATATGATGGACTGTAACTGGGAAATCTGGGTGACCGTGACTAGAATTGAACCGCTATATATCGACTGACATCATCGAATAATTAGACCCATGATCTTGTATTATATATATGAATCAGTCACGTAGAGAATTGCTGAAATTGAGAACCTATGACAGTTGGGAAGAATGAACTTCTGCTTATGAATTTGCGAACAATTGCCTAACTGACAAATGATCCTAGACTCGTATCTGTATATATATATATATATGTGTGTGTGTGACCTCGCTTGTGAGACTATTAGAACTGATGGGATCGAATTATGATTAATGAACATTTTGAAATCTACTGGTTGATATGAACTATTGTAACCGACGTGTTGAACTGTGCTTGAACTGCTAAATATGGAGACACACTGGTATCATCTGTATATAGAACTCGTGCATCTATATTGGAAAGGTTGTTAGACTCTGGACATGTACATATATGACTATACCTTTGCTCAGAATGATTGATATGATTATTTGTTGATGACCTTTGAACGGTGGACTGTGATTGTTGAACATTGACTAGACTGTTGACTAGACCCGTGAGCCTATGCTTTAATGACTATATGACCAATTTGACACTTCTGTATAATGATCTGCTATTGTGTACCTTATGCTTACATGAACTCAGTTGGGAAATTGTTATATCGAATGTGATGTTTACTTTTGATGTGAACTTACTAGGAAAATGTAACACTGTACATGACCTGAACTCTTCGATATGAACTACTGTGATACATAACTCTGCTGTGATTTGAGAACTGAGGAACTTGGAACAATTGGAAAACTACTGACTATACACCTAAGTGAATGGAGTGTGAACTATAGAATTGATGTACCTCGTCGGGGAGTGACAAGGAAAGAACCTTTACCTGATCTAATCTGATAGAACTGTAGTTTGATGAGACCTTTGCTTGACTGATAGAACTTCTGTTTGATGACTCACGCTTGAACTGTTACTTGATATGACTGGGTAGAACTTCATCTGAGATGATTGGGTAGAATTTTTATTCGTTTGATCTGAGGAGACCTTTATTGAGAGCTACTATATGATTTGATTACATTATGGGGGATTGTAAATTGATTATGACTGAATGACAGGACTGTGTTGCTAAGGGAATTAATCGAACGAAAATTTGAATTGATCCTAAACACTTAGGAAGAATGTGAACCGTCAGTAGCAGACTATGTGACTATGAAATCTGGTACCTTATGCTTGGGAGATATGGGAATACTGTATATATATGACATGTAGTTAATTGCCCAGTACTACCGTTATGACCATGAACTTGATTGACAAAGAGAATGATCACTTCTGTGTTACTGTATTTTGAAACTAATGGAATCTGTTGACAACAGACTGGTTTGATTATAAACTTTGACTGTCCGGGGGTATATGTAAGCAATATGACTGTTTCTGTATCGACACATAGTATGATTGAATCTGTGAAAACTGAGACTGGGGGAAAGTATATGAATGGTTACTTCGGAATTCCGTTTACTGATAACTTGTACGAAATTACCTTGTACTCCGGATAACTGCAGAATGACTTGGACTGAATGTGATGGAATACCGAACTGAGAACCAAATTGAACAAGACCGAATGATTGACTCAGAAATTAATAAATCGAATTTCTGTAACTTAACGGGGGAAGATTACTTATGAAAATGAGATTAGTATAATCTATAGCCCCGATAAGTGCTTGGTGTGTGTAGTGCGTGTAATAATACAGTAAAGTTGTGTGCAACAATATTTATGCTCTATGTCATGAAAGAAGTTTTGCTTTCTGAAATGTTATATGTTACATACTGCATGACTGTTCAATTTTCTGAAATAGTTTTGTGGCACTCTTAGCTCTTATGGCCCTTGCTCGGGGGTAAGAATACCGTAGCCGATGGCCCTTGCCTGGGGGTAACAATACCATGGCTATGTATGTGGTCTTCGGACCTACCTGTTGTAGTCTTCGGACCTACCTGTTGTGGTCTTTAGACCTACCTGATCTGATAGCTAATGGGTGTACCACGTTTGACCTTGTGCGAAATCCGAACATTTATACGTATATGAATCAGTATCTGTTCTGTTACGCTTATGCGTTCTGTTCTGCTCTGTTAGTGCTAATGAATGCACCATGTATGCTTGAGCAAGAAATGTGACATCCATGTATGATCTGGGCAAGAATATGAAAATGAGCATGTATCTGAATCTGTTCTAGAATGAAATCTGAATGTGCATAAGACCCTGTGTTAATGCGAACTCTAACTTCTGTATGTGTTTGTGTTTCCGTTTTGAAAAGAGTTAGAGTTGTTTGTTTCTGATATAAGTTAACTCGAGTTTGGGGACCAAACTCTTTTAAGGGGGGAAGACTGTAATAACCCCGACCTGTAATTAGCTATTAATCGGTGATTAGGGATGTTAATCAAGTGAGTAAGATTAATTACGGGATTAGTATGTAATTTGTATCATAATTGGCCCTCCATCTGTTACTTATAAAAAAATATCTGTCTAGAAGTACCACTTCAAAATGAAAATTGAAAGCCTTATCGGCATCCGAAAATGAAATTGACTTTTACCATTGTGTTAATTGGAATTTTTAGAACCTTATGGCAAGTTAAATTAAAAATTGATTTAAAACGATTCATTAAGTCGCGTTTGGCAAGCTTAATGTTCCAATTAATGTATTATAGCATTATATGTGTTATTTGAGTCACTTTAGCCCCTTTGGAGCCTTACCTCATTTTGAGTTCAATTCATTGGTCCCTTGGTGCAAAAACAAATCTGATGAAAACATTCTAGAGAGAGAGGGAGAACAATTCTAGAGAGAGAGAAGGAGGAATTCAAAGAAAAGTTGAAGATTTAGCTTGCATTTGCCAAGATTGTGCTAGAATAAGTGAGATTGAAGACTCTAGGTATGAATTCAACCCCTAACCTGTGAATCTAAGTCTATAACATGAAAATTTTGTGTTTAATCATGAACATTGAGCTTGGGTTTAAGATTTGGGTAGCAATTCATACTTGCATGCTCATGTAAGTGTTAAACTACCAAGTTTGCATCAATTGTGTTGAACATGGAGGTTGAATGGTACATGTATGCACATTTCATCAAGTTTGGTAAATTAATCTCATGCTTTTGAAGTCTTAAGAGGGAATTTGGAAGAGGAATCCACATGCATGCATGAATATTTGGAGTTTAACATGTTAAGTTTGATTTTGAGCATATATGTTGCTATCATGAATTATTGGTCACATGCATGGGTCATTCATCATGTTTTAAAGCTTAAATCCATGTTTTGAAAAGGATTCCTTCCATGCATGGAGCTTAGGAGCTCAAATTGCAAGTTTCATGGGTTTTGAAGTCAAGAGTTTTAAAGAATTCACATGCATGTCTACTTCTTGAAATTCAAGTTGAAAATGTGAGTTTTGACAAACCTTGGGCCATGATTTTACCAATTAATCTTTAAACTTTCATGTTCTACAAGTTCTCTAGGTTATATCAAGCTTTGGGGCCCAAGAGAAGTGTTTTGGAGGTTTTAAATTCGAGTTTTGAAGTTGGAGGTGCAATTTGGAAATTCCAGATTTTGTAGCCTCGCTCGAGCGACCAAAAGTCCGCTCGAGCGTAAATTTCAAGCTTCCAGAAGTTTGCATCATTTACAGATCGCTTGAGCGAAGGAATGTGCGCTCGAGCGACCAGTCACATTTTTGCATGCTCGCTCGAGCGAGGACTTAAAATTCTGAAATTTTGCCTAAGTGTTCCAAGGCATGTTTTGACATCCTCATTGCATCCTAGGCATTCCTAAGCCTTAATTAAGCTATAGTAATGAGGTTATGGGCTAGAAACACACACTAAGAAAAGAATGTAACAAGATATTGAATGACAAGTGTGTGTGTGAGTTGAGCATTGAAATAAGTATGAATCACACTAAGAGATTGCAAGGGTGTGTGTGTTCTAAGCCATGAGATAAGAATAAACATGAACCAACGTGATGTAAACAAAGCTTATTGGCCACATGAATAAGTAATGATAAGATTCGTTGGTGCTATGTATTTTGTGATTGTAGGTCAACATCCGAGGAAGTGATTGACCATCTACGGAACCACTGTGAGTAACGTTATCGTAAAGATACGTTTATATGAAATTATGTTCCAAATGTGATATATCAAGTTATGATTTTTGAAATGAGATATGTTTCTGTGAACGAAGATCCATGTTTGAAATCTATTATGGCATCCATAGATAGTCCCAAGTCATGGGGGACGGCATGAAAATGCGGGTCCATGACAATTACGAGATCTCGTTAGCCACTTCATTGTGGTGATATGTGTTTAATCGGTGTCCGGGACCGGTTACTCTAGTCGGAAGACGTTATGTGATATGTGATATGTTCTATGGAGTATGCCATTATTATGTTCTGATATGAGATGTCTATGATTATGCTATGATCTGTTTTGTACGTATAAAATGTTCAGAATTCGTTCACTAACCCCTTTACCTTAATGTTATTCACTGAGCTTTAGCTCACTGTTTGTATATATATATATATATAGGTGAGCATTCTGGAGTTCGAGCCCAAAGATTTTGTGGGGGACTGTGTTTCTGTTGTCAGCCAGCCTTTGTGCCTCACATGGAGGTTCCTGAAGTGTCTTGGGATCAAGTTTTATTTATTCTGTTTATGCATGGGACTTTATTTTAATCATGTTGTCTGTACGGAAAATACTGTAATGTGTGTGGTATAATATAATGTATGGTTGACTTATGGCTATGTAAATAAAGTTTTAAAATATTCTGTTTCATATAAGTCAACACAGCTCATTGGACATTTATATTTATGTATCTGCTTCTGCTAGCCCCTTATTTTATATTAATGTCATCAGAGGCCGTAGGTAATCCAAGGATTTCTGGCCGGTTGCGACGCTAAACCTACAGGGGCGGGTTTGGGTCGTGACACATAGGCTTTCTCAAAGTCCAATTTTAAGATAATGCCTTTCTTCTTAGACTTTTTCCACCAATCTACAACTTCATTTGCTATTAGCACCCCATCTAGGATATACCTGCCACTCACAAAAGCTGAGTACACTACATCTATCACAGAGGGAAGGACCTTCTTTAATCTTCTAGATAGCACCTTCGCCAAAATCTTGTAAACTGAGGTGACCAAGCTGATGGGTCTATAGTCCCCCAAGCCTATGAGATTATCCTTCTTGGGGATGAGCACCATGAATGAATTGTTAACACCCCTTGACAACTTACCATTTGTATGAAACTCATACAACATTTGCATTATATCTCCTTTCATTATTTTCCAACATTTTTGAATGCAAGCTAAGTTAAAGCCATCTGGACCAAGGGCCTTGTTCCCATCACAGTCCTGAATAGCTTCTCAAATCTCATCTTCAGTGAACACTGCTTCTAAACTCACTGCTACCTCAGAAGAAATTGTAGCAAAAGGTCTAGAAATCTATGGCCTGAAGGTCCAATTTTTAGCAAAATGCTTTCTAAAATAGCTAACCACTGCTTGTTTCACCTGAGCTGGATCCTCATAGCTCACTCCCTCCACTATAACAGGGTCTATCAAATTCAATCTCTGCCTATTACTTGCCATAAGATGAAAAAATTTAGTATTTCTGTCTCCACATCTAGCCCACATCATTCTAGATTTTTGATGCCATAGTCTCTCCTTGTTACTGCTAAGCTTCCAAACCTGACATCTAACCTCTCTTCTTCTTCTTGTTTCCAGCTCATCCAAAGGCCTAGACTCTGCCTTCAAATCCCATTTATGTAGCTCTTGTTCTGCTGTCTTCAGCTTGGTGTCTATATTGCCAAACACCTCCTTATTCCACACCCTTAAATGATTCCTTAGAAAGGATAACTTCTTCATTAATCTATACCCTGCCCACCCTATGACTTGTGTGACCTCCCAAATGTGCTTGATTTCAGCCAAGAATGTAGGATGTGATGTCCAAGCATTAATGAATTTAAATGGCTTAGGTCCCCAATCCCTATTATCTTCCTTCAACAAAATTGGAGAATGGTCTGAAATTGATCTAGGTAAGCCCCATTGATTAAATGGAAACTTTTCCAGCCATAGGAAGTCTAAGAAAAAATGATCTATCCTACTCCACATATCCCCTTCCAATGCATTACACCAAGTGAATTGTCTGCCTAACGTAGGCAGATTAGACAGCTCCATCTGGTCCACAAACTCATTGAAATCCTTCATCTCCCTCTCTCTTCTTGAACACCCTTTCCTTTCATACAATAATCTGATTTCATTAAAATCACCACCCACACGCCATGGGTTTGGAAAATGGGATTGTAAGCTCACAAGAGAGTCCCATAATTTCTTCCTCTTCAACACCTCATTTGGAGCATATATATTAACAATCACACAATCAAAAGCTTGAGCCAAGGTACCTGAGAGTCACTACAAGAAATTGCATTTTTCGCAACGCAACAAAATATGTTGCTAAAAGGGAAAATTCGTTGGCAAAGAGTTTTGCCGACGCACAAAGCTACGTTGGCAACCCGTAGGCAAAAGTGAGTCAGCAAAAGTTTTTGCCGACGAAATTATCATTGCGTTGGTAAAAGTAATGCCTTTAGCGACGAACATAGTCGTCAATAAAAACCTTTATCCATCGTCGGCAATTTACCTTTCGTCGGTAAAAGTCATTCAAATATGATGATTGTGTGGCACTTTTCGCGACACAAATTTGCATGGGCAAAAAATATACTTTTAGCAAGACAATATGCGTCGGCAAATGTAAACTTTTGGCGGCACATTTACGTCGGTAAATGTTGCCATTTGCCGACGATTTGACTGTCGCTAAAGCTTTACTTTTGGCAACGACAAATTGGCATTGGCAAAAAATACACTTCTACCAACACAATATGAGTGGGCAAAAGTAAACTTTTAGCGACACGTTTACGTCGGTAAATGTTGCCATTTGGCAACGATTTAGTCGTCAATAAAGCTTTACTTTTGGCAACGACAAATTGGCATTGGCAAAAAATACACTTTTAGCAACATAATATGAGTGGGCAAAAATAAACTTTTGGCTACACATTTACCGACAAGTTGTTTGTCGAGAAAGCTTTACTTTTTGGCAACGACAAATTTGTAACGGCAAAAAAAAAATTGAAAATCATATATATATTTTTTTATAAGATTTACATATTTACAAGAGGCATCCCTCAGGCACTACTATTACAAACTAATAGCATTGATATTAAATCACCTAAAGTTGATGTGTAGGCAAAAAAATACTGCTAAAAAATATGCTTTTGGAAGCGTTGTATAAAACCCAAAAGGGTAAACTCACTAAAGTACTCAAATACATCCAAATTGTGAACCCATAGTAAAAACAACAGATAACAAAATGAAAACATGAAACTAACAACCCAAATTTGCAACAGACCAGCATCTAGTAGCAGCCTGCTTCACAGCAACATTGCAGCAGCACACCGGCAGCAGCATCAACAGACCAGCAATAGCAGAATTAAAGATGAATAACATCTAAGCAACAAGGCAATCACTATTGTAGTGTGTTACCGAGTGGAAGCAGTAAAGATGAAGTCATATTTTCTTTCTTTTGGTAACAAAAATTGAATTTCAACGCAATCAATATTATTTTAGTTAAACAATAATTCTATATTTAGAATCTAGTATGTTCAAATTTGTAAATCTACACTCACAAGGATAGATGCTCGTGATGCAAATTTACTTTTAACAGATGATGGGACCACAATACTTTTAAAATCTTCATGCGACAAATAAGTAAACAGTGGAAGGAAAGCTTCACTGAGACCCATTGTTGGCCTTTCTTTTGCATTCAGAACTGATTTAACATACATATCAAGAAATGTTGGTTGTGCAACAAAAAGCAATTAATCAAAACACTAGCTAGAGGGACGTTAAATATAAGTGCACTTAATAGAGGAAGATTTTCATAATTGGTCTGTAATTTCTAGATCCCATAGTTGATGTGTAATTTTAAGCCTCAAACCGAAATATAAAATATGCACCAGTATTAATACTGCAGTGAAGTGATAGAATGCACTTTTCTGATACAAAATTGCACTCAATAGACCAAATTGCACTCAATAGAGGAAGCTCCAAAATTGCACTCAATAATTGCACTTAGTATTGATAAATGATAAATTTATAGAGGAAGCTCCAAAATTGAACTCAATAATTGCACTTTTCAGACCAAAAATAATTGCACTCAATAAATAATTGCACTCAATGATAAATTTAAATAATTGCAATATAAATAATTTGCACATTGCAATCAACTTTATCATTAAATAAATATGACATTGCATTTGCACCATACCTTAAACATCAGGAAGTGATCGGGGCTTGTTTTTGATGCTTACATCAGATCTTCGACACTAGCTCCAAATGAAGATGATCCATGGAGGAATTATCCTGTACAGCAGGTATTTTGTTATTCACACTTGAGTGCACGAGTGATTTCCCATGTAACATCGCTGTGTTCTTCAGTTAGGCTGCCACAATGTGCATAACCTTGCCTCTTGCAGTTTGCTAGTGCAACCGTGAATCGTTCATTCTCCAGTGAAGTAGGGTACATTTTTGTTCTCCCTGATATCAAAAGAATCCACAAAACTCGTTAGAAATTGATATACCAAAAAACATTAAAACTTCACAAATTTATGAATTCATCGACAAGAAGAGGGGTGCTTCTCTACAATGTTTATATAACAGAAGCAAATGACATAGCAAAGAAAAATTACTTGGTTAACTGTTTTTCAAAAATTTCTGAAAAGCAATCCAGCTTTTAGAGAATATCAAACAGTTGTTTTCAAACATTTCATTATTTTGTTTCCAAAAATATGAAAGAAAAAAAAAAGAAAAAAAAACCACGCAAGGCATAAATAATTCTGTGTGATGGCTGACATTGTTAATGAGAAACAGAACAGACTAACAGGAAGAAAAGTGCATTCTATCACTTCACTGTAGTATCAATACTGGTGCATATTTTATATTTCGGTTTAAGGCTTAAAATTACACATCAACTATGGGATTTGGAAATTACAGACCAATTATGAAAATCTTCCACAATTATTTATCAGAGGAAGCTCCAAAATTTATCATTTTTCACAAATACTGAGTGCAATTGTACTTTTGGAGCTTCCTTATAAATATAAATTGCACTCAATAATATTGGAGGAAGCTCCAAAATTGCACTTTCAGACCAAATTGCACTCAATAGAGGAAGCTCCAAAATTTATAATTTTTCAGCACTAGATAGGGTTATCAATAGCCCACAAGAATATTGTTGCTGATACAACAGCTAAAAGAAAAGAGCTTCTTACCTTCCATTGATCAAATAAAGAAGGAATTGAACTTGAAAATTCCAGTAAAAGCCCCAACAGTTCCGGGCTATCTTTGTATGGGATCCTTGCATCCTTTAGTTCTGCAATGTAGGTTTTGTAGATTTATGATGACTGAAAAAATTAAAAATATAAAATGCAGAAGAAATTTAGAACTAGAAACCCATAAAAATGATTTAATCAAAACTGGAAAAATGTTAGAGGGGTGAACCTCTGAGAACAAACGAAAAAATGTTCGTTTGCAAGCCCTTCTCTCACGGAAAGATCCTTGAATAACAATATGAAGAAGACACACCAAAAAGGTACCAGTAGCTGCATCAAACACATAAAAAACACAAAAACAACTGTGAAATACCAGGGCACATGTTTACACTGTTCGATATATCTAAAATAGAAAAGGGATAAATAAATAAAGAAGGCGAAGAAAATAATCCTAAACAATGATGCAAATGATGAAAGTGTGGCATAAATGGTAATGAGTGGGAAATCTGCAATTCTAAGAAGTTAATCACGAACTTGGAAATTTATATCACATTCTCTTTTTTATAAGGTTCTTTTTCCCCAAACGATGGCAGAAGCCAAAACAAAAGAAAACAAAGATCACAAATGCACCATTCTCAAACACCCAGCACCTATCCTATCTTTAGCCAATAACGTTAGAAGAGTCTTGGGAGCATCATGTATAAGCATAAAAGTTTCACGCCGAGCTGTTGCATTCTTAGCTAGGAGATCAGCACAGATATTAGTTTCCCTCCATATCAAATTCAACTCACAGACACAGACATTCCTAAGAAAGTGTAAAGTCCATATTTGCACTATTGTTAGAATGTAATGAAGATGAACTCTTATGATTAGATGGATTAAAAAAATGGATGCATTATTGTTAGAACTTACATCGTTCCTGCCACACGGGTACTGACATGAGTCATGTTGGCTGGGATAAGTTTTGGTAGACCAAAATCTGAAATTTGGATGTCAAGTCTTTCTTGAGGAGAATATTGCTAGCTTTGATATCTCGATGAACGATATGTGGTCACACAACAAAGTTTGGTCAGTATGGGATTGATTTTTGGTTCCCTTCAAACGAAGAAAAAGGAAATAAGGCATCAATGACTGATTCTATAAGATTATCAATAAAAAATAACATAGATGAAGTCAAAGTGGCAACCTGAAAGTGGCAAAAGAGCAATAGAACCATTATCATCAAGATGTAACTCTGCTTTTACGGACTAATAACAGACAGTATTCAAAGCCGTGGAAGCATTTTAGTAGCTTTGAAGTTTAGTATTTTTTTCATTACTTGTTGATTGCTTCAATCGGTAGAAAACAAAAGGAAACAATCCAAAAAGTAATATAAACTATATCAACGACAACAGAAAAAAGGAATAAATTTCATATAGATTAATTTGAGGTTACAACAATGATCAAATAGTAGCATGCTACTACAAATAGTCTAGAGTCTACACATAGGAAATAAACCTTGCTAATGAAGCAGCGAGAGTCCCTTTACGGAACGCCCCAGCAATAAAGAGGCGCAAATTCAAGTGTCCTTAACATGGAAATATATCAGTCATATATTGCAGGAAATTAATCTCGCCACATCAATGTTAGATGAACGATAAAGTGAAAAAAAAGAAAATATTGGCACCTAGGTGTTGAATCAACTGTCAGGTAACCACTTGGGTCCTTTGCCATGGGAATCTTGAGTGATTTGAAGATTTTAATGCCTTTGTGAATGGAGTTAGATTTGAGTCCAACATTCTTTTGAATCTTTCTCCATTTTATTAACTACAAAACCATACCTTCTTAGGCATTGTCTCTCCTCAATCTAATACTGACTGAATATAGGTTACACTATACTATACTACTCTCTAATACTGACTGAATACAGGTTGCTGTCATTATGTAGTTAGGCAGCAAGTGAACACAAAATCATGATCCAGTTATTGTCACGATTTTATGTGTAGGGATCAAAATGGGATTTGACTAGAAGTGCAGGAGGCTGATTATCATGATTTCGTGTATAGGAACCAAAATGAGATTTGGTGCAAAGTGTAATTTACCCTAAAACAACCTAGAAGTGTTTCTCTAAAAATTGAGTGTTCTCAACCAAAAAAATTAAATAAAATAAATAAAAAATCTGAGAACAGAAAAGAAAATGAAATCCATATCAAACCAATTTATTTTCTTACGACTTCTCTCTAATTATGGAAGAAATATCCACTGCATCAACAAATTCCCAATAAATTCTCCAAGAAATATCCAGAAGTTGCAGACAATTAAATTCCCAATGACAGTAAAGAGATTAGTAACCCTGAGGTATCACTCACTGTCATCTTCCTCTGCATCAACAAATTCTCCAACTAGCGCGACGTCAACCCCAATAATAATAATAATAATAATAATAATAATAATAATAATAATAATAATAATAATAACAACAACAACAACAACAATACACAACGTTTATTGTACAGTAAAACAATAGATAATACTCATCTCTATGTTCCAAATCTCAGTCCAAACCCCATGCCTGCAACCAGTAATAAAGAGGATATTAGCATCTTTCACTAAGTTCCAATATGCAATGCAATGCGATGCCATACAGAATTCACAAAAATAGAAGTGAGTATTGAAGATTCAAATTTAACGTGATGTGAGTCACATCTAAAGTGAAGCTGATCCACACACTAGCCATTTTTCGGACTACTTATTATGGCTCTATAGCTTTTTTGTCCATATAAAGAATGATGTGGCTACTAAGTAAAACTTCAATGCAACAATGATATCACGTCATCGTTCATATGTAATACAAGTAATAAGTGTTTCAATAAGTGCCAGTTAAGCACCCAAACAGTATAGACCAATGCTAGACATTTACACCCAACCAAATTGTAATTAGCCACTGTTTTAAATTAAAATATAAATTATTATAGATTCTACAAATTATAACAGACCAATTATAAGTATAAAAACCTAAAATCAATTTCTCACAAACTAAAACAATATTTAACTGTTTTAGGTCCTTTCTTTTCTTTTCTTTTTTTTTAGATTGGCAAAATAAAACTTTTATTGATGAACAAATAACTCATTACATCAAGAAAGGAAAAAAGATGAGTGCAAAAAGTATCATAGTGGGACATACCAATCCCAATTAGGTTGGCACCAATATGCTCGTCCAATCCTTTGCTAGCATGCCATCAAGAGTTGGTGAGCAACCAACCAAAGCCAAGAAAAAAACCAGCAGCAAAAATTAGCACCTAAAATAGCTCTGCAGCAGCAAAAATCAGCAGCAGCAACTAGCAGGAATAGATCTCCAACAGCACTAGCAGATGCACTGCAAGCTCTGTTTTGAAATCCTCCTCTGATCATCTTCCAGCAGCAGCACCCAAAGGCAAACACAATACACACAACAAGAGAACGTAACATATCAAATAATTGTAATAGCAATTTCTTAGAATATAAAAGAAACAACCTCGTACTTAATATTAAGAAAGTGAGTGGTCAAAATAAAATTTCATTCTAAAATACTCTGAAGTTAACATTTAAAACTACATGTCAATATTTATATTATCGAACTTATTTAATAATTTAACTGTAATAAAGTGACTAAAGACCCAATTTACACAGATAAAATTCTTGAAACTCCAGAGAGCGAGTTGTTTTGTGTTCAATCATCTAAAAAAAAAACTCAATTTATAGAAATCTGAGTTCAAAATCACACAAAACGAACAAATACACATGTTCTAAATACACAGATATAAATACACATTTTGTTTCAATTTCAGTATACCTTTCCCGTATCATACATGTTCTAAACGAACAAAAATTTTAACAGCACAACCATAATTTATATTTTTTTCAACAAAAACCAAAAATACAATTGTGAAGTATCAAATCAAGTGATAGGGTCTTCATTGATTTCAATAGTCAATCATCTTTTTGAGGAGTAATTTGATGATTCACACTTATTTTTGTTGTGTTGGTATACCCAAATTGCAAGTCCTAAAATCATTAAAACCTAAATTTAAAAATCACAATTCCACAACCCAGAAACTCTCCAGATTAAATCTTCACCCCATATACCTAACAAATCATTCACAAAATGCCAACATAATGATAAACCCAATACAAAAAATGAGGTGCACAAGTGTCCCATTCAAAAACGACTAATCATCTCAAAGCATCAAGAAATCTCAAACTCAAAAAAGTATCAGAAAATAAAAATGCGCCGAAAGATCTCAAAATCCGAGCCCTAATATGAAACCTCAGAAACTCATATCGTTCATTTCAAAAAAAATCCCAAAAATCAGCATTAAAACATTAAGCAGAGAGTGTACCTTCACTTCACAAAAACAACAAAACATCTAATTAATCGAAGTCGGAATACAAATCTTCGAATTCAAAGAAAAAATTGGGTAGAGAATGCAATATCGAGAGAGATTGAAACCCTTGTCCGGCGGTTTTGCTCATTCGAACCCTCTTTTTTCTCCATCTCTTCTCGGTTTTGCTCCCTTCCACTCTCCCTCTCGTCTCCTCTTTCTTCTCCTGCTATTTTCTATTTTCCTTTATGATTAGAAGCCAAAGAGTTAGGTGTATTTTGATAGATTTATTTATTTTTTTAATATTTTTTTTTTTGGTGGTTGGTGCCAATGTGTATTACTTTGGTATTTTTTATTTATTTTTTATTATACCATTCACGACAGAAATTGTGCCGTGAAATTTTATTTTATTTTAATATAATTTTTTAGTGTTTTGTGTTTGAAATTTTCATTTTGGCACTATTTTTTTTTTTCAGTTGTACATTTCACCCAAATTTTTTTTAAAAAATTTGAAACTAATTTCTGAAAATAAAACCAAACATATTAAAATTGATAATCTAAGTACATTCTTTGGAAAATTTTAAATTATCTCAAATTAGCCATCTCAACTTAAGAGTGTGTTTACGCTTGATAGGTTCATTTTGTGATTTAATTTAATGATCACTTTAATTTTACAATTCAACAACTAGAATATTTAAAAAAATTGAAAAATTATAATAAAAATACAAATAACTAAATCACCTCATTTCACTACCAAAACTTTTACCGACGAATACTATTATCGTCGCTAAATGTTTAACTCTTTGCCCATGCCAACTTGTTGTCACCAAAAGTAAGCACATTAATAGTGACGCTTATTGCGTTGCTAAAAAATAAGTCTCGTAGCTAAAATTTATGAAATTTTGGCACCAACCAATATTTTTGGCGCCTAGTCATTGTTATGTTTTTTTAGCGACGATAGTAAATTGCGTTGGTAAAGGTCTACTTTTCCCAACGAAATTGATCACTGTGTCGCTAAAAATATACTTTTCGCTACGAAAAATTGACGTTGTCGCCAAAAGTAGTCGCCAGCTGTTGCCTTACTCATTGGGCTTTTCCCAGCCCTCTTGACCACACTGGACTGTGATATATGGGAGAAATGGGCCACAAATGCTCTAAGCTGGGACTAGGCCACACAATCACTCAAATCCGAACCTACTCCCACTTTTAATCTGCTGGACTCAAGCTCAACCTGTAGGCCTTCAAGTAATAGTTCCAAATTTATGTTGGGTGTGACCCCCTCTGACCTATTTACAGCACTTACAAGTCTAGTATTGCCAACAGCCCCATCCAATTTTTGAATTTTACTCATCATTACTTATTGTAAGTTGACTTCCTAAAGCATACCCTCCTCTTTAGACCCAGCACCTACCTTACCATTTCCCATGCTAACCCCTATGATAGCTTTGGCTGGTGCATACTTACCATTACATATCTCATTTGATCTACCTGCCACTATTTCCAGAACCCTACTGACCTCATCAGCTTCACTTACCACCTCCTTCTCCCTTGTTGCAGTACCTCTGTAATCACACTTTGTCTTACCACCATTGCCAGACACCTAATCTACCTCCACAATCTCACATCCTTTGGATTTCAGCTGCTGCATCTCATTCCCTTGGCTTTCACTAGGACTAGGAAATAAACACTTTGGAAGTTCTTCACAGACTCTTACTGGTATATATTTACCTTTGAATTCCAAAAAAATTACCGAATTAATCAGCTCCATGCACCTTGTGATTACTCGTACTTTTCCATAATGAAAAGTTTGTGGGCTGTTAATATCTTCGTTGAATTGAACTACAAACCCCCAATGACTACCAATGCTTCTAAAAGTTGTAACACTCCAAAGATTGATTGGGATGCCAAAGCAATTTAACAAGACACATCGCTCTTGCTCTTCGAATTGGCTCTTCCCCCACTCTTCAACTGAATCACACCATTTCTTACCCCACCTGCCTATTTGTTCCTTCCCTTCCTGCATCTGTTGAATAGAACTAAAAGTTAGCACTACTATTCTTCCTCCATTATCCCTAGCAATCACATCCCTCATTCCCCTATTATATAATTCTGCTTTAAAATCTTCAACAGCTAAAAAGTTACTCAACTTCACCACTAACTTTCATAAAGCCAGCCATTTCCTTCTTCATAAGCTCTAATCACCACCTTCTCACTCTCAGTTGCACCTCCTCTTACTAATGCTTCTGGATATGATTGCTTAACTCCAATACCCTGCCATTGCTTCCTTTGAGGCCGTTGACGCATCAATCTGCCATCATCCCCTCTGTTCAACACCCTTTTCTCTTGATGACCCAGAGCATGAGGTTTTTAAAACTCTGCTCTTTTAACCTTCAACGCCTTGTTATCGCAACACAAACCATTAGCCTTCTGAATCGCTATCTCTGCCGTTACCTCACAATCATATCGGACAAAACCAAATCTGGAACCTGATGCTCTTCTCCTTTTCCCTGGTATGAACGCATCCTTGACCACACCAAACTTTCTAAAAAGATTGGATAATCCTTTAGAATCCATGGACTCAAGGATGTTGTCCACAAAAATGGTAACCACCTCTGTCTCCTTGCGATAACCATCCTGATTTCCTACTTTCCTCTTTCTGATCATTAGAGTCCAACCTCCATTCACCATTTTGACCATTATCTAGCTCAACTTTTCACTCTAGAAGCTCCCTAGGTATTGTTTAAAACTTTCGTTCTTTGTTGATAATCATTTCATGGGCCAATGCACGATTGGGATATTATCCTTTGATACTTCTCTTTTTGTAAATGTTGTTTATGCATTGGTAAATGCTAGGCATGATTCCATATACAGAGCCTTATCAAAGCATGTACCAGCAACGGCGGTTAGGAGCTCTGGGTATTGAGTGGCGTCCATCTTCTGTAAAATCGACAGCACCAATGCCATGGATCGAAACATATGTTGCAGCAGTTTCTCTAGTTTGCTTCTTAGTAGTTCTTGCCGATGTTATCTTTGCATTCTGAAGCAAAAAATTTTGGTTGCCGTGTAAATTATTCACTATCAATGCCGCTATGCTGACATTGTTGGATGTATATAACAATGAAGATGCCACTGGATTTGAATACCGACATGTACGAAACACATGATAAGCTCGCAAAACTTAGCAGCACGGTCTTGATGTATATTACAATAAGTAATTTTATGCCATGTATAGGCCCTATGGATGACAAAGATATCTTCACCAACATAACAACCTTGGGTATTCTTGTAATCACTGTGATTGGGAATGTCTGCATCCAATTAGGTACTTGTTCAATTCGTACTCAAATACTAGTAGAACATGTCTTTTTTAATTGTTTTATGCCTTTTGTTATTTGTAATATTAACTTTCTCAGTGGTTGCTATTGTTGCCGCTAAAAAATATCTAGAATTAGAGTACAGTGAAATACACAAAATAGCATTAATGGAGCAAACTAAAAAGCAAATTACAGTTGAGAAACTGAAGCAAAATGTCAACAAGTATTGGATAATAGCAGAAACCGGGGGGCCCTAGTTTGTGTTAGACAATCTTCACTGTATTTGAAGAATTAAAGAGAGGAGAGAGACTATTTGATTACAAAAATCAAAACAATATATATAAAATAAAATAAAACAGATTTTTATTTTGTTACAAAAACAAAATCAAAATCTAATATAAATAAATAAATAGAAAGTAAATTAATTACTTACCTTATTTATTTGTCGAACAAATTTTTTGATCAAGTCCAGTGTTTAACACTGTGTCCTTAAGATAGATTCTTGCTCTCCACGGTGCTTTCAGATTATGAACGTCTATCTCTCAGGATAAAATGATGAACAACAAATAGTAGCAGAACTACAAACTATTCGCACAACGAACACACTTTGTGTTTACACTCTTTCTTCATTAAAATTATGTAGCAAAATGTAGAGAGAGCAATGGCAGAATTCAGTACGAAAATTTAGTGAAAAAATCAATTAAGGGACTACCTATTTATGGATGAAAATGATGGTTGTTCGGTTTGAATCCAATAGGTATGGTACCTGTTCGGACAGATCTGGTTTGAATTTCAAACAGATAAAAAAAAATTTGTTTTGGGTTTGAATTTGAATAGATTCGGATATGTTTGGACAGATATGGAACTGTATAGAAATTCTAAAGAGGTACAAACTAAAATTTGAATTTTATTTCCAACCATAATTTGAAATAAAAATGAACAGATTTTATTTCCAAAGAAATAATAAAATCAAAATTCAAATGTAATGTTTTTGGCCCAAAAAGATAAGTATTGGGCCAGATAAGCCCAACCCAACCTCACACCATGCGCCCAAGCCCAACCCAGCCCGTTCGACCGGACCGATGGATGGTGGTGACGGCGCGCGCGTGTGTGTGTTTATTTTTAGGTCCAATGGGTCTAGCCCACTTGTTTCATATCCTCTTCCTTCTACAAACTAGGGGTGCCCCTTGGGGCCCTCCCCAAGTTGCAAACTCAAGCCTTATCAACCCATAAAAGTTTGCCCACCAAACCAATGTGGGACAAGCCTTTAATTCAAACCTTAAGGAATTTCCACCAAAAACTCCATTTCTATGGAGCTCACTACGGCTTCAATTTTTCATTCACCCGATAATGGTTTTGAGTAACCAAATATACTATATGAATCACAACACGGCATAGAACGCGTTACCACTTAGACCCGCCAACTTTGGCACATGGGCCTCACCTAAAAATTAGACCAAAGTTGAGGAAAAATCTGATTTTTCCAAAACCATTTCTAACAATCCCCCATATGAATGGAATTTGATGACAACGAAAATGCAACAATATGCAGAATTTATCGAAAGAGTATAAATCAAAAATATCTTGCATCAGGATAGGTAGCTTTGGGCTTTGAACCTTTCGTAGTGATAACCTATTAGACTTACTAACTAACCAAAGGACGCGATGCCTTGAATTGTTCAGCCGTTTGTGTAAGCCAAGACAACAGATTTCACACAAAATATCTTCTGACACATTGTGGTTCTCACGATTGTGTTCGTTGTGGCCTTGAACGCTCCAGGTTATTCATGAGTGCTTCTAGAGAATTTAGCCTCTTCATTCTCATAGAACCGGCCTGTAGACGTCCCCGAACACCCCGGGAGGATGAGTCCCGTTTTGTTCATCTATGGGCTTACTACAGTTCGGACTCGATTTGTTGTCACGATTCTAAATCTGAACCAAAGAGTCCAAATCCGGCAAATCGTTTTGAGAAAAACAGATTTTGAAAGAAGTGCCAAACATGGACTACTTTGCCAGATACAGAGTCGCCACCTAAATATTTTTTAATGGGGGAATTTAGGAAACCCTGACTCGGTGCCAAAGGCCACGTGTCCGTCATCACCAAAGTTGCCTCGGCTCGGGAACTTGGATACGATTGAGGAAGGTCAGCTATGAGCACCCCCTCTCGCCCGATCAAAGATCGGCCTCTACTAACCGTGATATCTTGTTTTGAAAACGTTATGTGCTCTTATTGCGGTTATTAGCCTAGAATTACTATGTTATGCGCGCAGCAAGCAAGTATAGACCAAATCGCCTAAATTGGAACAAAACATTTCATGTTTGTTTTGAAAATGGTTTGCTACTCTCAAGTAGGCTAAAATACAGATTTTGCCACCCTCAAGTGGGCTTTTAGAAAGGGTGGTTTTGCCACTATTTAGTGGGCTTAAAACTCACAGTTTTAATGCATTATTCCAATTTAGGTAATTCAACCTCCATCCACAGGCATTCAAGCAGTTATAACACATAAGCAGCTAGCCTCATGGTAATCATGCTATTGTGGCAACACTCACACGCATGCGGTATGCTAAAGCATAAAAGCTTACCTAGTACTCCAAGCCAAAACAGAAACTAGTTAGTAATCATATGCATGATCCTAATTCATGTTAAGATGGCTAATGCAACACATGCGGGATGCAGCTAGAATAGGCTCGGCTAGTCTATGGATGGCATGTGAAATGCAACACCTAACACGTATTCAAGTTAGATTTGAAATACAATGCAGTTTGTATGATGCGCCGAGCCCGGTGTGTGCAATATAAATGAATGATGCACGCATGCATAGCATAAGGTATGCTAAATTAAATATGCCCTAATACTAACCATCAAAAGCAGGTAAGTAAAAGGGAGAAAGAAGTGGGGGTTGGAAGACATGCCCACACGCACCCACACTTATTACACAATTGCGCCCTCACTCGGAGGGACCAAATAAATATTACAGTCCGAATAATAAATACATTAATTATTATAGAATTTCTAATTAATTAACAGAATGAATGCCAAAAAAAGAAAACTGGACACAACCCCCGCCTCGCGATGCGCGAATGATGCATGCTCGAACCCGTCTCGTCCGGAAAGCCCGTACCATACCATTGCTGCCTCTATTTTCACTGCTTTCCTTCCCTGAAAATTACCAAAGTTCTGGGACAGGTTCCTTGCACACTGTAGAATACCATCGGCTGGAGGAAATGCCCACCGGCCATAGAGAATTTCCATCGGCTGCTGATGAAGTTATCGGCCATTCACCAATGGCCGGTCGGCACGGAATGTTGCCGGTCGGCAGAAACTTCCTGCAGAAGACAGTTTTGACAACAACAGAGGACAGACGGTATATGGCATGGGATTTCAGGCACATGTGAGCATGGTCATGTTCCTCATCATGTATTGAACTCAGGGAAGCATGGCCCTCGATTCTCGAGCCATCAATTGTGCATGATAGCCTAAGAGATCAAGCTTGCCATTTGATGTAAAAATGCATGCAACACACAAATGAGGACCAAGACCCTATCATGTCGAAGTCAAGGGCCCCGGTGACCGAGAGTTAAGACGCGTTACATCACTTGTAGTATGAACACTTCTTAACCCTCACACTTTGTTTGACACCCTAAACCAAGTAATGCAATGCATGTTATGCAAACATGGCTCAAAGATGCAACATGAGATTAAGAAGCAAGGCATGCCAAATGCCATGCAACTATCATGGCAAGTATGCAATGTTAGACATGCAAGATGCAAATGCAATGCAAACATGGACAATCTAAGCAATAAGATCATCATGTTACAACACCTAATGAAGCAATCATGCAACAAACATGAGACAAGCATGCAATGGTGGACTTAAACCATAAAGGGGCAGACCTCAATCCACCCCAAAACAGTGGCCAAAAGTGCCCAAAATAGTGGACAAACACTCATGCCAACATGCAAGCCAATGGGCCTAAAGCTAAGGCACAAAAAGGGGGCACTTTACTTCCACTAACATGACCACTCATGGCATGAATTAGACAAGCAAAAACAGAATCCTAGCATGCAAAAATGGGCTCCAAAGCCCACCGATATGGTAGCTTAAGTGGCTTCAATGAGATGCATGCACCAAAGCTCATTTCTAGGCATAAAAGGACACATCCTCAAAGCATGGAAGAAGCCACATATGCAAACATAAAAACATGATTTATGGACTGAAATACGATCCTAAATGATGCCAAATCATGAGGATGGTCTAAGCTAAGCATGCTAGAGGCCAATATACTCAAGGCTTACAAACCAAAACACAAAGAGATGACACCAAACATGGCAAGCATGACTGAAACAAATGGCCAACAGACCTTAAACATGGTAAAGTAATGCCAATACCTTCATGAAGTTAGGCTAACACATGCAAGAATCATGGCCTAAACACAAGATGCATTTCTATGCCAAATAGAGAAATGCAAAGCAAGTATGTTAAGCATGCAAAGGGGCACAAATCCGACCAAAAATAGAGATAACATGTGACCTAGAGACACCCAAAAACCTCTGAAATAGGGCCAAAATCAATCAAGCATGCATGTTGCCCTTTAAGCCAAAAGGCAAGGGTAAAAGAGGGACAAGGGGGAGAGGGGTGTCCCTCCCCTATACAAGACTTCAAACCACCTTCCTCACCACTGAAAATCCACTGATTTTCAGTGGTGAGAAGACTAAAACACTCAAGCAAACAAAGCCTCACAAAGGAAGCACCAAAAAGGCCAAATAAGGCCTAAGAGGGTGAGTTTGAACTCAAACCACAAAACACCCTTAATGAAAGTTCTTAAGCATGAAAATATAAGCTTTTTTTATGTTATGCACAAAGCCTAAATCAGCAAGCAAGACAGGTAGAAAACTAGTGCAAGTTTGGGGAAACTAAAGCAAAGTGATTACCCTTGAAGAACACCTCAAGAACAGTCAATGCAGCCCTCCTCTTTTGATCAAAATCAGTCCAAAAGCTCAAGAATCAACCCTCAAAGCCTCTCAATCTCGGAGTAAGGTGTAATGGTGTGTGTATTAGTGCAAAAGTAAGGTAAAAATGCACTTTTAGGCCTCCAAACACACACTAAAGATGAGAGAGAGGGAGATATAGAGAGAGAGGATGATATACAAGATATATGTATGTATTCTCTGGTTCTTTGATCAGAAATTTCCAACCCTAGACAAAGGAGAGGAAGGATGACTTATATAGGCAAAAAAGAGGGTTCTAAGCTTCTCCAAGAAGCTATATCAAAAGGGGCAAAGGGGGCAGATGGTTCTTGGCTTCTAAAGGAAGCTAAGACAGCTGGCCAAGCTTCTCCAAGAAGCTTGGCCAAAGGGTGCAAGCTTCTAGAAGGAAAGGGGGTTCAAAGGAGTCACACCAGCCAAAACTGCACGGGGAGGAGTGATGGTGCATTCCAGCTGGCACAGCTGGCTTGCACCATGCCTCAAAGGTTCAAAGGAGTCACACTGGCCAACAAAAGAGGTCGCCGGCAAAATAAAGTGCCGGTCAGCCAAATATAGTGCCGACCGGCCATTGGTTTTAAGAAACTATGGCCGGTGGCACCCATAAACAGCCGGTGATGCTAGGGGAAGGCCAGTGGGATGTGGGGATGGCCAACAAGCCATTCCCTGCCCTTCAAGGCAAAAACACGAGTGTTTGGTGCCAAAACCAAACACGGAACAGTCGAGTAGAGAGATCCTGAGGCAAGGCGCGCGGCCAAGACCTTCGGGAACTCAAAACGAACACAAACAAAAGACGATCACCGAGTGTTCAAGCGGTGACACTCAAGTCTCGAGGATGGTCAAAAATGGGGTGTCTACAGTTGTCCCTCTTTGACAGAACTCGGAAGTCATAACAATGACGGGAGTGAATGTCAAAGCCCAGAGACGACCCATTTTTGACAAGGCCGAAGACTTGGACAAGGCATGCAAGACAAACAAGGTATGCATCCGAAGGCAGGGGCAAAATGCAAGACAATGCACGAAGTCGAGCATAACTTATGATCATGCAAAGAAAAGCTGTAACGAAGCACACATGCGACAGTTTTAAGCTAGCATACACCAAACTACACTACAATGCAGAAAGGATGTAAGAGAATTATGCAATTCTCAATATGTCTCACTCGGAGGATACAGTACCTGTTTGGTTCGCCTGGTTCCACTGGCCGCAAATGAACCGTACATACAATATCGTGCCTGCAAAGGAAACAAACTTAACAGGTACGATTTTATTAGTAACATGCACATAATGCAATTGAAAATGCGTGACAACACAAATCAAGTGGGAGGCATGACAATGCCATGAAGGTACAAACACATGTACGTAAAGCATGCGGTCTACGCAAGCAACAAACATTGAACTCGTGTGAGTGAAGTATGCGGTCCACGCAATCGATGGATTTGAGCATAAGTATGCGGTCTTCGCGAGCAATGAAATTGAACACAAGCGTGCGGTCTACGCAAGTAATGGATTTGATTACAAATATGCGGTTTACACAAGCAAAACATGCGGTCTACGCAAACGAAACATGCGGTCTACGCAAACAAAACATGCGGTCTACGCAAGTAATGAAATTTGATTATAAACACGCGGTCTACGCAAGTAAAACATGCGGTCTACGCAAACGAGACATGCGATCTACGCAAGTAAAGCGTGCGGTCTACGTAAGTAAGGCATGCGGTCTACGCAAGTAATGAGAGAACATGTGGTCTACGAAAGTAAAACATGCGGTCTACGCAAGTAATGATAAAACATGCGGTCTACGCAAGTAAAGCGTGCGGTCTACGCAAGTAAAACATACGGTCTACGCAAGTAATGAGAAAACATGCGGTCTACGCAAGTAATGAGAAAACATGCGATCTACGCAAGTAAAGCATGCGGTCTACGCAAGTAAGGCATGCGGTCTACGCAAATAATGATAAAACATACGGTCTACACAAGTAATAAGAAAACATGCGATCTACGCAAGTAAAGCATGCGGTCTACGCAAGTAAGGCATGCGGTCTACGCAAGTAATGATAAAACATGCGGTCTATGCAAGTAAAGCATGCGGTCTACGCAAGTAAAACATGCGGTCTACGCAAGTAATGAGAAAACATGCGGTCTACGCAAGTAATGAGAAAACATGCGGTCTACGCAAGTAATGAGAAAACATGCGATCTACGCAAGTAAAGCATGCGGTCTACGCAAGTAATGCATATAAGAAAAGAACTTGAATACATGTAAGTAAAGCATGCGGTCTACGCAGGCAATGTGTATAGAAACTTGAGGCGTGTAATGCAAAGCACTGTAACACAATACAATTGAGGCATGTTGTGGAGCTCACAAGATGCAAAAGGATACAGGAAGGGATGTTCCTCGCACATACAGAGCGTCACTCAAAAAGATATGGCCTGAGGTCAACTCGAGAGCCTACCAAAAGCGCGCTTTCTTGCAATATCTCGAATAATGAAGGTGCCAAACCATGTAATTGACCTTGAACAATGGTGCAGGTGGTGTATCGTCCTCGAGAAAAAGGAGGGGGTTATCAATAGCAATCCCGATACGTTGCTGCCCTACTTTCCTTCTGCTTTACCTTTCCTTTTTTACTGGTAGCCTAAGCACATTGCACTGCCTCAAGCAGGTTTGTTAATCATTGTTTTTCAAAACTGTGTACTTCTTTGCAAAACACATGACGGAAATGAAATTGCTATTTGGTTCAAAAGATGTTACATTTGCACATTCTATACATCGTATCGCAAGGCATCACACAACAATGTGAATGAAACTGAAATTCAGTTGAAATTTAAGCATTTGTATCGTAATAATCAGGTAGCGAACCGACTTACAACTCGATAAGCAAAACGAGGAAACTCGGTGAGCTAGCTAAGCGTGAGTACAACTCGATAAGCAACACGAAGACTTAAAGAGAGTGAAATACAACTCGATAAATAAATGTACAACAACTCGATAAGCAAATGGGTGCGGCCCCGCAAGAATTGATCACTGGAGGGCATTGGAAATGGTGGGATTCCCCAACCTATGAGCATAGACAACTCAGGGAGCCAAAGGGAAGACCACCGGCCCCATGGAAAGGCCACTGGCCATGAGAGGACTCCACCGGCCAACAGTAATGGCCGGTCGGCACTAAACTCGGCCGGCCGGCCAAAAATGGGAGAAACCAGCAGAATGCTGACACCTGTCCTTCATTCAACCTTATCCCCTACAAAAGGCCCCAGCTTCGTAGTTTTTCTTATTTCAACACTGATTTACTCCTAATGGAAGAATTTCTTGCTCAAAATCTTGCAACTTGGATTAACAACTTGGATGGCTCGGAAAAGCTAAATTTCCGGGGTTTCGGCATAAACGCACTATTCACTTTGGGTCGTACCCCGCTACACTTTCCATTTCTCCATGCCGCGATGAGGTTTTGGAATCCAGTGACGCATGTTTTTAGCTTTGGCGGGCAAGAGGTATGTCCCACCTTTGAAGATTTTTGAGTCTTAATGGAGTCTGAGCGCAATGAAGAGATCCTGCCCTAACCCCGTTTTGGCCATGTCCAAGCCTTAGGACAAATGTGTGGGTTCTCCGTGCTTGATGCTCGATCTCTGATTTGTGACGGAATGCTGGATATTCCAAGTTTGGTTTGCCGTTTTTCTGACACCGGTGACCGCGGTGACCGTCATTGGCAAGGTTTTCGGCAACATGCCCTTTGTTTGTGTATGCTATCTCATTTCTTACTTGCCTCAGGCTCTGGAGGATCTAGTGTCCGATTGATTGAAGTTACCCAAGATTTGAAAGAGGGTAAGAGTTGCATTATCATGACTCTGGTTGAGATGTTGACGGGTTTGGATGCTTTCTATCGTCGTGAAGCAACCAAATTTGCGGGGAGTCCACTACTACTGTAGGTAAAATTTCCCACCCAATCTCTCATATGTATTGCTCACGTCACTCGGCTCTCAAGCTCGATCTTCTCACAAAACCCTTTTCTTACTTTTCTCTCATCGTACATCTCTCTATTCTTCATTCTCTCATTTTTCATTATTCCCCAGATATGGTTGATGGACAAGTTGCAGGTTGTGGACTCTTGCCCAACATACTCAGCCCGTGGTCACTTCTTCAGGCAACGCCTAGTCGATGCCCTTGATGAGGGTTGGTGGTTTGACTGGATGTGTAGCTTGTCCGCGGATCACATTGCTTGGCAATGTCCTTGGCTCAATCTGCCGGCGATGAGTTACAGTATGACTCGCCAACCTAGGATTCAGCTGATTGGCTTGACTCACTGTGTCTTCTATTTTCCGTTCCGGATCCGACGTCAATTCGGCCATGACCAGACTTGTCCACTAGAAGAGATAGAGTACCCAGCTGCATTCCCGATCCGAGGCGCACAGCTTGCCCGATATGCTACTGCATGGAGAACCAGAGAGCTCCTGGCCCCCGCTCCCATCTTCAATTGCACTTTGTCTGATGAGTGTTGGGATTGGCTCAATGAAGAGGCGCAAAATGGGCCTAGATTGGTATCAGAGACTTCGACCAGCTCTGGGAGGGGGCGCAGGAGCACCTGACTTGACTATGCCCCGGGTTTATTGCTTTATTAGAACTTTCAAGTTTTCCTTATGATTGTAATAAAAAGCAACTTCAATTGTATGCAAGAGCAGGAGAACTCTGTATTGAAATCAATGAAATTGGAGATTGTGGCACTGAAAATTTTCTGCTTTGGTCCAAAAACGGTCTTAGTTGTAAAAAGATTAATTTGAACAAAGTCAACTTTTATTAAAACTTTTCAAAACCATTTTCGATATGGATCAGAACTGAACATGCCTGAAATTTGTCACTGAGATGTACAATCCCGAATCCCAGCAACTGGAAAGTTGCCCCTAGTCTGAATAGCACCGCAGCACTGCATGGCAACGGAAAGTTGCCCCTAGTCTGAATAGCATCGCAGCACTGCACGGCAACGGAAAGTTGCCCCTAGTCTGAAAAGTACTGCACCGGAGATCATGATGAATGCTGATGGACAAAGATGACTGAGATGATCAAATGGACAAAGTCGATCGGGGAAAAGTTTGTGGCTGAACTTCAGGATGAAGCTGCCTACGTATCCCAAAGATGGGAATCAAGCCTTACGTAGTTCGGCTTAGGTTCACTCAAGTATTTTCACTCTCCTTTTACGCTCTAACTTTTGCCAAGGCCGCCCTTTACGGGTTTTCAACCTTGCGAGCTCAGTTTTTCTATTTTCTAATTTTCTGTGCTCTAACTTTGGCCTAGGTCGCCCTTTCGGGTTTTCGGCCTAGCGAGCCTCTCAAGGGTAATATTTCTTCAACTTTTCCATGTTGATCGGTTGTGAGAACTTCAGGCCATCTAGGTCCATCAGAACCACAGCTCCACCCGACCAGATAGCTTTGATGATGTAGGGACCAGTCCAATTGGGTCTGAACTTGCCCCTTGGGTCATGGATGGAAGCTCGGTTGTCTTTGAGCACCAAATCTCCTTCCTTTAGGTTCCTGGACTTAACCTTCTTGTTGAAAGCCGGGGCAATTCTGCGCTGATAACCCTGAACATGGTACAATGCTTTCAGTCTTCTTTCATCGAAAAGCATGAGTTCCTCGAACCTGCTCTGCTGCCAATCTACTTCGGCTATTTGGCACTCAGCCAATACTCGTAATGACGGAACCTCGAGCTCAATAGGTAGGATGGCCTCCATCCCATAGACTAATGAATACGGAGTAGCCCCAGTAGAAGTTCTAATCGAGGTCTGGTAGCCCCACAGAGCGAACGGCAACTTATCTGGCCAATCCCAGTAGGTTTCCACCATCTTCTGCAATATGTGTTTGATGTTCTTGTTGGCGGCCTCAACTGCTCCGTTGGTCTGCGGCCGGTATGTGGACGACTTATGAAAAGCCACATTGTACTTCTCCAACAAATCAATCACCTCCTTCTTAAAGTGGGAACCGTTATCTGAAATAACCTCGTTCAGGACCCCATAGCGACAGATGATGTTGTTCCTGATAAACTTCGTGACATGTGAAGCCTTTAATACCGCATAAGATTGGGCCTCAACCCATTTTGTAAAATAATCTATTGCGACGAGGATGAACTCATGCCCATTCGACCCCTTTGGAGTAACAGCTCCGATCACATCGATTCCCCATACTGAGAATGGCCATGGCGAAGTCATGTTGTATAGCTTTGATGGCGGGACGTTCATGCGGTTTGCATGGATTTGGCATTTATGGCATCGTCGAACGAAGCCAATACAATCCTTCTCCATGGTGGACCAATAATAACCCTGTCTGAGGATCTTCCGCGCCAGCATTACCCCATTCATATGTGCACCACATTCTCCTCCATGGATGGCCTCCATCAGGCGCTTAGACTCCTCAGCTTCTACACACAGCTTGTGCATTCCTAGATGACCTCTCTTGTACAGTTTACCCCCGCAGATGATGAACTGAACAGCCATTCTCCTGATTGCCCTTTTATCTTTGGCATTTGCCCCTGGTGGATACGTCTCCTTCTCCAAGAAGTTCCATATGTCGTAATACCAGGGGTTCTCATCCTGGGCTTCATCTATGGCAGAAATCGACTCATATGCTGGCACAAACTTTTGGTCAATGATGACCGGATGCATCCGGACTCCGGACGGGATGTCTGTCATGGAAGATAGAGTTGCTAGTGAATCTGCAAACCTGTTGTTCTCTCTTACTAGATGAGTGAAGTTCAGCTTTTAAAACCGAGGAATTAACAAGTCCAAGGTCTGGTGATAAATTATCATTTTCTCTTCTTTGACCTTCCAATCTCCTTTTGTTTGAGATACAACAAGGTTGGAGTCCCCGATAACGTCCAATCGTTTTGCCCCTAGTTCTAGAGCTGCTTTTAAGTCGGCAATACATGCCTCGTATTCCGCTTCATTGTTGGAGACTTTGAACTGGAGCTTGAATGCTAAAGGGATACGGGAATTATTGGGCGTTATCAGTAACACTCCTATCCCATACCCATACTGGTTTGACACTCCGTCAAAGTACATTGTCCAAGTTTCATCTTCGACATACAAAATGGCTTCATCTGGGAATAGGTACTCAACTGCTTCATCCCTTTCAACCGGGTGGTCAGCAAGGAACTCCGCTACTGCTCTCCCTTTCATGGACTTGCGCGTCACATACTTTAGATCAAATTCAGAAAGCAACAGCAGCCAACGAGCTAGCCTACCCGTAAGTGCCGGTTTCTCGAAAAGATATTTGACAGGATCGAGTCGTGAAACCAGCATTACGGAGTGAGCTAACAGGTAGTGCCGCAGCTTCCTGGTAGCCCATACCAAAGCTAAGCAAGCTTTCTCCAGTGGAGTGTAGCGGGTCTCGTAATCCAACATCTTCTTGCTTAGATAGTAGATGGCTCTCTCCACCTTATCCACTGATTCTTGTGCGAGCATACAGCCCATCGTAGTCTCAGTTACTGAAAGGTACAATATCAACGGTTTCCTTGGCTCCGATGGTGAAAACACGAGTGGGTTTTGTAAATATTTTTTGATCTGTTCAAAAGCTGCTTGACATCGGCCGTCCCATTGGAATTTCTTTCCTTTCTTTAGGAGACCAAAAAGTGGTTCACAAGTTAAGGTTAATTTTGAGATAAACCGTCTTATGAATTGCACTTTACCCAGAAAGCCTCGCACCTCTTTTTCAGTCATTGGTGGTGGAATTTCTAAGATGGCCTTGATTTTGGAAGGGTCGACTTCGATGCCCCTCTGTGTAATCAGAAACCCTAGCATTTTTCCAGCTGTAACACCGAATGTGCACTTATGAGGATTCAACCGCAATCGAAATTCTCTGATCCTTTGGAAAAACTTTTGCAAGGCGGTGTAGTGACCTTCTCTCTCTTTGGATTTGACAATCATGTCGTCCACGTACACCTCAACCTCTTTATGGATCATATCGTGCAATATTGTGGTTGCTGTCCGTTGATAAGTAGCCCTGGCATTCTTCAACCCAAATGGCATTACTCTGTAGCAGTATGTACCTCACGGGGTGGTGAATGCAGTCTTCTCCTGGTCTTCGGGTGCCATTACTATCTGATTATAGCCTAAGAAGCCATCCATAAACGAAAGCAAAGCATGCCCCGTTGTGAAATCTACCAACTCATCAATGTGTGGTAAGGGAAAGTCGTCCTTCGGACTGGCTCTGTTCAAATCCCTGAAGTCTACACATACCCGAATTCTGCCATCCTTTTTCGATACTGGAACAATATTGGCCAACCAAGTCGGGTATTCGGATACCAGCAGAAAGCCCGCGTCGATTTGCTTGGTGACCTCTTCCTTGATCTTAATGGCCCAGTCAGGGCGGATCCTCCTAAGTTTCTGTTTGACAGGTCGGGCCTCAGGATCGAGAGGGATCCGGTGCTGTACAATCTCAGGATCGATTCCAGGCATGTCTTCATAGGACCACGCGAAAACATCTTTGAAATCTTTTAATAAAGCGACTAAGCGCTCGCGTTCCTCTGAAGACAACGTGGACTCGATCTGGACCAGCCGCGGATCCTTCTCAGTACCAACATTCACAGTAATGATTTCATCAACTAAAGGTTTGACAAACCTTTCCTGCTCTTGTTCAATTAAACGTTGTAAAACCGGAGGAATTTCATCCTCGTCGTTTTCATCAAAATTCTGAAAGTCCTGATTTAAGCAATAAATCAAAGGCACAGAAAAGTACTCAGAAACCACATTCATATCATTCTCATTATGTACTTCCAAACCGTCCGATTCTTCTGTTACAACAGACTTAAAAGAGAAAGAAAAAGACGACCTGGACAGGACTGTGGCATCCGGGTTATCACCCCCAAGAATACCGGACTCAGACTCAGTCGAGCTGGAACCTGATTCCGACTCAACAGATTCGGAGGAATCAGATTCCGGCTCACTACCTGACCCGGTGCTGCTAAATAAAAATCCCTCCTCGTACTGCCAAACAAGGGAGGGTGCGATAGGTGCATCCAAAATAGTCGACGGTAGGCCCGCAGCCGTTTCATTCCCGATTATGGACACCGAGAAGTTATCCCCCAAGCACAACTGGTCGATCGAAGGATCTGAAAGTAGACATGCCAGTGCTACCCCCATTTCAAGTTCGGTGTCCTCAGACTCCACTTCCCTGTTCTGTTCAACCTCAACTGTTAGGTCTGTCTGCTCTTCAGCAACATCATCCCCAGGTAACTGTAGGTCAAAAAAAATCTCGAACCCTGGTACGCGCTTCCTTTTTGCGTTTAACCACGGCTCTGGGAAGCCACAGAATGGAAAATCCTCCCCCTCCCCGACGAAGCGTTTGTTTAGGGTACCCTGGATGGGCCGGTGCATCAACTCAAATGGTTTCCCTATCTGTTTCGCCCTGGCTCTCTCAGCCATCTCCTTTCCTTTTCTTACCCAATCCTCCTTGGTGGGCAGATAACCCAAGCCAAAGGTATGGGGGTTGTGTGGCACTTCGGCCAATGCTGCGACGCCCTTGCGGCCGCTCTTCCCTAATCCCATCCCGGGGATATGTTGGAGTTTGTTCATGAGATACAGTGCTTGGGCACTGACATATATCCCCTCGTTAGTAGCCATGATATTCTGTACAACCTGAGCCTCAGCTAGGGTAAACCCTGATATGAACACATCCTCCATGCCATGCTCGATTTCTAGAACAGGCGTGGATACCTCCGGTGGTAGATGGATTGATGAATTCCCAAAAACAATGGATACTCCCTTCCCATAGGGGTATTTCACCATTTGATGCAAAGTGCATGACACTGCCTTCACCTGATGCAGCCACGGCCGCCCTAAAAGCAAGTTGAAAGTTGCAGGCACCTCCAAGACATGAAAATCTATCTCATGCTGTCCTGGCCCAACTTTAGTCTGAACTTTAACTGTTCCCATCACTTCCCTACTTGTATTGTCGTACGCTCGGATGACTTGGGCTGTTGGTACAAAATCTGCGACTTTCAAGCCGATTGCAAACGCCATCCTTGCCGGGCAGACGTTGATGGCGGATCCAGTATCGACGAGAACCACCGATATCCATTTATTCTTACATTCCACAGAAATGTAGAGGGGTTTGTTATGATCTGCCCCCTCGGGTGGCAATTCCTTGTCGGAAAAAGTCAGCGGCGGGGTAGCTCCTCCCGGAAAGACTAATTCCACCAGCTGTTCTGGCGTGGTTTCTATTGAAAGCTTTGCTTTGTCCATGGCTGATAAGACAACCTGTCTATGCACCCGCGACGCCATGAGCAGTCCCCAGATAGAGATGTCTGCTTGTATCTTTTTTAGCTGTTTGAGTACAGCCTCCTCCTCAAGTTGCTTCTCCTTTTGCTTCTCAGCCTCTCTATCCTTCCCGAGGCCTCTGGTTGATCTAGGTGTGGAGGTTTGAAATACCGCCCACTCCGCGTCATATGGTCGACCTCTCCAAGGTACCAGGTGTTATCGGGTTGGTTGTTTCCCCAATCTTCATCTGTGTGGGCAAGACACAAGTCCTCATCTTCCCACCACATTCCATCAGCAGCTGACAAACATCTGTCCGGCTCTGGTATGGCTGTTCTTGTACTCGCAACACCTTCCATCCAGATGCTCGCAGCATTCTCAGTTTCTGTGCACACAGTAGTTTCA